>JBBBDQ010000720.1:5727500-5787500 GCA_037127315.1 Ascarosepion bandense | reverse complement strand
TTACAATAATTTAAAATCCCCTATATATATAGTGATTGGTTGATTGATTGATTGTTTAATACTTAGGTTTTGGTCCTATTAGGGTTAGACTAGTGCACATTTGTATTAAAAAGTGTTCTATACAATTATATTGTAGAATTTTTGAATATTTATCATTTTTAAACGAGTTGTTTCGCTACCCAGGTTTCTACCATAAGTGGTGTCTTCAGGCGATTTTTACTGACAAAAAAAAAAAAATGATTAAAAATCGCTTGAAAACACCACTCATGGTAGAAACCTGGGTAGCGAAATAACTCGTTTAAAAATGGAAAACAAAATATATATATATATATATATATATATACATATGTATGTGTGTGTGTTTGTCTGTGTGTGTGTGTGTGTTTGTGTGTGTGTGAGTGTGTGTGTGTGTGTGTGTGCAGGTGTAAGTTATCTTTATTACTCAAAGCCGAAACAGACTAAAAAATATAAGGAGACAAGAAAATGACGAAAAGGCAAAAAATAACCACGATACTACCCGCATGCACACTTACACAAACGTACAGGCGTACACACACACACACACACACACACACACACACACACACACACACACACACACACACAGAGTTACATACACACATAAAGAAGAAAAAAATTCTCACAAATAAAAAGCGAATAAATTTTTATTTTAACTGAAAATAAAATAATGAAATGAGAAAATTCGCAAACGATTGCTGGTAAATCCTGACGAGTTGACCGAACGATTACAAAAATGTTCCTCTGCAAAATTCTGGAATAGGGGTGCAAAATATGGCATCAATCAGTCATGACTACCCCAGAAAATTTGTGACTGCATCAAGATATTCTGTAACACTAAAGTGTTAAAAATAGTAAGAAAAACAGATAAGCTAATGTTTCCGTTTTGTTAGTATTGTAATGGAAGAACCTGTCTCCCCCTAGCAATGGACTGTCAACCATTATATATACACCACGCAGTAGATGACCACTGATGACCGTAGGACAACCAGGAACGCACGGAAGTACTCTAAGCACCGTTTTGGTACATAGTGACTATTATGTGGACTCTTAATATTTGTACCTTTAGTACAATAAACCTTATTGTTGATTTAATCGTGTGTTCCTTCGTCTTTACCACTCGGACTAACCCCTCACCTGTTTGCATCGTATTTTCACGACACAACAGTTAGAAAAAGCGAAACCTCAAAAACATAAAGAATGTCCCCACGGAGAGGCAGAATCAAAAAAATCCATGTGGCAGATATAGACTACTGATTAGTGTATTTGTCTTTTGTTACAAATTATTAAAACACAGGGTCGGATAATAAGATTTCATACAAGGGAAAAGTTGAAATAATAAAAACTTCTTAGTGACCAGCCGAAGCTGACGGCGAACGAGACTGCACTATAAACGGGGTCGGAAATAAAGATTTCATTTTAAATTAAGAATTTTACTAATGGCCCTGATAAGAAATCAAGAGAGACATCTGGCAAGTTTCTTACTGGGACCAGAGTTTTCTTTGCGGAGGGGAAATTTTGAAATAATAAGAATTAATGACTCCAAGTAAATGTGAACTGAAACCGAGGAATCAAATCACTTGAAGGAAGACTGGTTTGTAGTAAGCAGAGGTGGAAAATGAGGCTAAGGCGGAGACTTCATTCATGTCGATGCCTGTGACTGCTGAAAAACCGCGAATTGATAAAAGATAGTTAATTTTCGAAAGCCAGAGAACCAATAGACCTTTATTGGAATTAAGTAATTCACCGATTTCTCCAGACAGGTCATACCACACTCCACGTTTGAGTGGAAAGCCATATGAGTGAGGGCCCGAAGCGGCAAAAGAGAGATGCAGAGCAGTTTGGGCCAAAGATATTTGCGGTTGAGACGAGAGATCTCGCTGCTTGACATCACGTAACTCCCTGCCTAAGAAGATCTCTGACATTAACGTCGTGCCAAACTTAACAGAACCAGACGAAGTGTTACATTTCAACTTTAGATGTGGGTTGGGAAAAAAGCTGTCTGAATAAAGTAGATAGAATTCCACTACTGGAACGAATAAGCCTGTACTAAGTATCAACGATAGAATGATTTTATGAAGATGTTTTTTTTGCTTCTTGTAACTTCCCCAGCCCAAATAAATTCATTTGCAGCAGTTCCTGAACTTTATTCGGCTTTACCTGTCTTAGAATCAAATCAAAACACAACCTGGGATAAGATTAGGTGTGGTTCGAGGTGATCGATCAATCGATTCAGCCCCAGAATTAACAACGAAGTGGGTCAGGCCACAATCTCAATTCCAATAATGTTGCATTTTGTGACAAGATCGGCATTGGACACCCTATCGTCTAAAATATATCCACACATCATGAGGAGACAACTTTTGTGGCAGAAATCCATCTGATTAATATGGGACCAATATGTGGTAAAGTTTCTGTGCTATAAATCAGTGTAGTCAAAACGTATTTTCTCGACCAGTTTAATAACTTTCTCCTTCCATTAGGGGTGTCGAAAACTTCCCAAATACACTTGAAGTTTAGCGATTTGATTTGTTATTTCGTCATCAAGAGATCCATCTTGCCTCCTAAATATAAAAATCACATCACAAACTTCTTGACATCAACCAGTATAGAAGTGTCTGGCAATGCTGAACTGGTAAAGGCTAGATGACGCCCCAAAGCTGCTTTGGATAATGAGACGGTTAGTGAATACAACCATTTTCTTTATTCTAAGGCCCGGGGCCAAAAGATTTGCATCCCAAAAAGAAACAGTCGACAAATTATTGGACTTCCTCTTAGGATTTTGCCACAAGTGCAGTATTATCAGCAAGCAGCAAATCACAAATGGCGGTAGTTCGAAGAAGTGTTTTAGGTTTAAACCGCTGACTGTTGAAGAAGCCACCACTGGTTCTAAATTGAAATTTAACACCATTCCCCAGGTCACATAAGGTCTATCTAAGCATTACAAAAAGAAAGAGAGCACACACACACACACACACACACACACACACACACACACACACACACATATATATATATATATATATATATATTTCTTTATGTATATCATATTGCTCTGGATAATATCCATTGAGTTCTGTATACAGATCTATCGCTTAATATTTTATATTAAATCTTCTTGGATTATACTCTTCGTTCACGGACTTGGAATCATTATCTATCTATCTATCTATCTATCTATCTATCTATCTATCTATCTCAGTCTGTTCATATCTATCTATCTATCTATCTATCTATCTATCTCAGTCTGTTCATATCTATCTATCTATCTATCTATCTATCTATCTATCTATCTGGGCCTGTTCATGTCATCTATCTATCTATCTATCTATCTATCTATCTATCTATCTATCTGGGCCTGTTCATGTCATCTATCTATCTATCTATCTATCTATCTATCTATCTATCTATCTATCTATCTCAGTCTGTTCATATCTATCTATCTATCTATCTATCTATCTATCTATCTAATTTCAACTCCATCTAGTACGTAGATGGCTATATTGAGCGAAAAAAATTACATGCAGCGGAGTGGTTATGAAAGGATAAAATTATTTTGGCAATTGACAATTAATTCAATTTTTTGGAGGTTGTAGCCATCAGCAAAGGAAGTAAACAGAAAAGAGTTTTACAGGCTAGAAATGTGAGAAAAGCAACTGTAGAGTAGAAGAAACGGTTATATTTAACTACTTCAACGGCAAAAGGCTACGTCTAAATGAAAACAGAATGGTTCTTTTGTTATTATTACTTTGCAAAATCTTACAAGACAGCCAGGAAGCCTTTGCCTCATCCAGCTAATAATAATAAGAGACTAGCATGGGGAAGAGAGCACAAAAACCGGACACCAGAACAGTTCATTTGATGCACATTTTGTTGTGCAGCATTAAAAAAGAACCATTCTATTTTCATTTAGAAGTATCCACTTGGCAATAAATACTAAAAGTAGTATGAAATACATCAGTTCGTTTAAAAACTGGGGTGGCCTAATAATTATGGCCGGTAGTGTATATGACCTTGGTTTATATGTTCGGGAACATTTCCCACTGGCAAAGGGAAATTCTGTTGAACCTCAAAAGTGTTCTTACATATGCTTCCGTCTTTTTTTTTTTTATTTAACTCTGTCAACCATCTTTTTTTCCTCTATCGTTTCCCTTCCTTTCATGACTGTTGCGTGTTTGATAGAATTTCTGATAGCAGAGATAAATCCTACTTTCTACACCCGTCTGAAAATATATTTATCTGCATCGATTTCAGTGCTCACCATGTCAGGTGGCTACTCACTCTAATGTCACTGACCTCGCTAGCATCCAGACCTTAAACTTCTGTTATGTAACCGCACATAATAGTAGACCTCCCTGCGCTTTTCTCCAGTAATTCTGAGAGACACGCTACTCTAATTTATCTCTTCCCTGCCTCACCCCGGGTTCATATTGTACGTTGCAGCTCTGTCCTCTTGTCAAATCTGATGATGCGCTGTTGTGTACTGTTACGTAACAAAGTGTAACAAAAGAAAAAAATGATTGACCAAAACTCAAACTTAAATCACGTACAAATATTTAATTTACGATAAACAAAAAAGGATATATATACAAAGTTTACAATATTTTACATACAAAGAAAGAAAGGCTTCCGTCCATCACGTTCAATAAATCGGTTCTCGCTCGATCACCGAAGTTAAGCAACGTTGAGCCTGGTCAGTACTTAGATGGGTAACCGCTTGGGAATACCAGGTGTTGTAAGCGTATAGTGACGGATGTGCGTTGTGGTGCAGTGGATATCGGCTCGGAAAGAGAAATCGGTGAGCCGAGTTCGAATTCCAGTTGAATACCATGCATTCACTTAAGCATTGGTACCCTTGGGAAAGGTATTAATCCGTCCCATTCCTCCAGTTATGGGTTAAATAACAAGGGTAGGACTTGGGGAGCCTGTTCTTAAAAACAAATCCCAATGACTGTTGATTCTCGAAAAAGAAAAACGTTGTAAAAATAAAATAACCTTACCCAAAATCATTGGTTATGACCTTAAAATGTTCCCATAAGGATTGATAGGTCGTTAAACCTCGAAACAAACAAACTTTTTTTTTTAATCATCTCACCCCAAGCAAGGCATTCCACTGCCACTATTGCGCATGGGGCTACATAGGGGAAGGTAAAGAGAAGGAGTGGTTAGACATAGGGAATGTCAGGAGGAAGGTGACAGATGAGTAAGGATAGCGAGGATGAGGGTTGGGCAGATGGGAAGAGTGTTTGATAGAATGGGAGCAGGTTAGTGTGTTAGGAGGTGTCTATTGACCTTACATTTAAACTCCTGGAGATTTAATCCGTCGGGGAAGCAATCATTTGGAAGAGAATTCCACAGTCGGGAAGTGCGAGGAAAGAAACTGTTGGAGTAGAAGTTACGGCTACATTGTATCGGTTTCACTGTAAAAGGGTGGGATCTAGTTGCTAATCTAGTATCGCGTTCAAATTCGTATTTAGGGGGCACTAGTGATCTAAGTTCATCGGAGCAGAAGCCGTGAAAGTATTTATAGAAAAGACACAGGGAAGCCACGTCTCGCCGGTGGGAGAGTGATTGCATGCGGTCTGCCAAGTCGGTATCTATCACATTACAGACCCTCCTCTGAACCTTATCGAGAAGAACAGCAGGGGCACCCGACCAGATATGGCAGCAGTATTCAATGCACGAGCGGATGGTAGATTTATAAATGTGCAGGATAGATTTAGAAGGAAAAAACTTCCGGGCCCTACACAGAGAACCGACTTTCATAGCAGCGGATTTAGCAATGGATTCGATATAGTCATTCCATTTGAGGTCCGCTGAAAGTGTGAGACCAAGGAGGCGTAGTGTTTTACTCTCTGGGAGGCAAGCCTGGTCTATGCTAATGGGAGGTAGGTGAGATTGTCGATGATGGTTAATTGAGAGTAGCTTCGTTTTAGAAGCATTAAAATTTACTAGCCGTTTCTTACCCCAGTCCAATATGGATTGGAGGTCTTTTTCAATCTCAGCTGCGAGGTTAGCTTTGGCGCCTACACCAGATTTTTGTAGGAGGCGGGAGTAAACAAACAAAAAAAGAAACGTGAAGTTTACGACTGGCAGATGAAGTGTTACGAAGGGGAAGGAGGGGTCAGTATCTTTACCCAGTTAAGTTAGTGAACAAGTTAAGTGCTATACTTTTTTGGAAATCCTCAAATGTGTATATAAAGAATAATTTCCAGTATGGTCAATGAAAGAGTAAAAAATATCTATTTATCCATATAGTTCCATGAGGTTCTCTTTCAGGTTTTAGTTGGTCGGCGACTTTTCTTTGAGATTTTTTCCGCTGGATATAAATCCTTGAATCAAAGCCGGAGTTGATAATGTAAGCAAATCCTTTTAACAACTAACTACTCTCTTACCAAACTCTTTTTTCAGGGGCTAACACTGAATTTGCATATTCTAGAATCTTCTAGAATTCTCTCGGTTTTACTGGAACATTCTGACAATTTCCAAAACGTTCTGTTCCTAATTTCTCCATTTTTACGACTACTTCATGAATGAAAACTTTTTTGAAATAACAAGTAGGACTCAATAGAGTCCCTTACTACAACTTTTTATACATTATTAATATTATTATTATTATATATAAATGCATCCTCGTATGACTACAGATATCACTTTCCGCAGTGCCACCAATTATGAGCCTCACGCTAACATGATGTCTTTCTTTATGTTAGCGTACTGACTGAAACTCGCTTCGTGATTGTTCTTCACAATGTTCCATAGAAGGATGTGCGTTGTAGTGCATTGGATATCGGCTTGGAACGAGAAATCGGGGAACCGAGTTTGAATTCTAGCTGAATTCATTGCATTCACTTACGCGCAAATATCCTTGGGAAAGGTATTAATCCGTCTCTTCCTTCCAGTTATGGGTTAAATAACAGGACAGATTAGGTTCCATAGCCTTGGTCGGCAACCAATCTACCGCAGAAAGCAATGGCAGCCTACTGCTGGATAATCTTCTGCCTAGTCAGTTATGTCTCTTTCGAGACATGATCGCATAAAGCGTGTATCACGTATGACACTTAACTGACTTATTATAATAGTTGAAAACATGATTAAGGTTTCTACAGGATATAAAATGGGGGATCAGTTTTATATTGTTATGAAGTAATAAACTGATCCATTACTAATTACTACTTAATAATATAATACATCTCTTCCCCCTCCAGCTATGAATCAAATAACAGGACAGATTGGGTTCTATAGCCTTGGTCGGCAACCAGTCTACCGCAGAAAGCAATGGCAACCTACCGCGGGATAAGCTTCTGCCCAGTCAGTTATGTCTCGAAAGAGACATGATCGCCCAAGCGTATATTACGTATGGCACTTAACTGACTGATTCAGAAAATGTGCCCCTAATATCTCGTCCTGGGTGAAACTGGCATAGAAAACTTCGTGTTAACAAGGAAACCACGACCATCTCCCTAGTTCTCATCTGCCTGACCAGTTTCTGAATCACTTCTTCCGACTAAGTCAGAGCCACAGGTTTGAAAGTAACAAATGTTTCTTTGTCGCTACTCGTAATGAGAACAGACGTGACCTTATGCGAATCAATATCATTCTTTGTTGATAGAATAAGATACCGTATAACCTCTCACAAATTTAGTTTCAGTGACTATAAACAAGAGATTCAGGAACGCAGTAGTCCAATGCTAAACATACCCAGGTGCCGACTGCGGAAGTGACCACGTCCCAGTCATCTGCAAACTAAAAGTGAAACTCAGAAGACTGAAGAAGCCCAGCATAACACCAAGGCTGCAATACGACACGCTAGAGGATGATCTCACCCTGCAGAAAGAATACAATAACAGCGTGAGGAAGAAATATGAAGAACAAATTGGAAAAGGATACTCAAAATGGGATTCACTAAAAGAAGCAATGGTGACCTCAGCGAACAACATAGCCCCAAATGAAATCAGACGTAGAAGAAAAAACGAGAGGATGACCGAATAGACCCTCCACATGATGCAAAGGAGACAAAAAATAACGCCAAGACACGGAGTAGAGTACAAAAAACTTCACAGGGAGATAAGGAACAAATGCAGACAAGCCAAAGAGGAATGGCTCAACAACAAATGTGCAGAAGTAGAGAGACTGAGCAGGAACAACAAAGCAGAGATGCATAAAGAGATAAGAGAACTGACAGGACAAAAAACCTGCACCTGCATAAAATCCAAGGAAGGGACAATCATATTAGAGAAAGAGGAAATACTCTAGCGATGGGAAGAATATATAAAGGATCTCTTTTGCGACAAGAGAGAACAACTGAGAATACACAAGGAAATGGATGGACCGGAAATACTAAAATCCAAAGTGGAAGCTGCAATGGCCAAAATGAACAGAAACAAAGCACCTGGTCCAGATGGCATAGTGATAGAGCTGCTGACAGCCTTAGGAAAATATGGCATAGTAAAGATTACCGACATAATAAACGAAATTTATAGCAGCGGAATAATACCAGACGACCTATGCAAGTCGATATTTATAGCGCTGCCGAAGAAACCTGGTGCAAATGAGTGCGAACTACACAGAACTATCAGCTTAATGAGTCACATTACAAAACTGATGGTCAGAATCCTGATGAATAGAGCGAGAAGCAGAATCAGGCCAGAGATAGGGCAGGAACAGTGCGGGTTCGTCAAAGACACTGGAACAAGGAACGCCATGTTCATGATTAGGATGCTCTCTGAAAGGGCATTACAAATGAAGAAAGACTTGTACCTATGCTTCATTGATTACGCGAAAGCATTCGACAAAATACGACACAAAGAATTGATGGAGATGCTAGGCAACCTCGACATTTTCGGCAAAGACATAAGAATAATCAAGAATTTCTACTGGCAGCAAACGGCCTGCATACGGACAGGTAACGACCTCAGTAGATACACAAAGATAGAAAAAGGCGTAAGACAAGGATGTGTCTTTTCACCGGATTTGTTCAACATATACAGCGAGAATATTTTGAGGACCCTAGATGACACGCCAGGATTTGTTATTGGAGGCCACGACCTGAACAACATAAGGTATGCGGACGATACAGTGCTGATTGCGAACACGGAAAGGAAACTACAAGACCTCATACAGAAAGTAGCAGTGGAGAGTGACAAGAAGGGACTACAAATAAACTTTAAGAAAACTGAGTGCATGGTCATCAGCAAAAGATACAACCCAAAATGCCAAATACAGGTGGGGGATAACAGAATCAAACAAGTACAAGAATTTAAGTACCTAGGAAGTGTTCTAACAGGAGATGGAAAGTGCGACACGGAGATCCGAAGGCGAATTGGCATGGCAAAGGACGCGTTCCAGAAGATGAGCAAAATACTAACACACAGGAAAATCTCAATAGAAACGAAGAAAAGAGTGCTAGACTGCGACGTGATGTCAGTTCTTCAATACGGCTGTGAATGATGAACAATATCATCGAAAATGAGGACAAAACTGGAAGCGGCCGAAATGTTGTTCTACAGAAGGATGCTACGGATATCGTGGACTGAGCATACAAGCAACGACGAGGTGTTAGAAAGAATGGCAACAAAAAGGAAATTGATGCTGAGCATCAGGAAGAGACAACTGAAGTTCATGGGACATGCAATGAGGAAGGAGAGCCTGGAGAACCTGATACTGCCTGGTCAGATAGAAGGAAGGAGAGACAGAGGAAGGCAGCGGATAACATATTTGCAGGGTCTGATCAGGTGGATGACGGAACGGGGGTTGCCAGGAGCAACAGGAGCAAACATACTAACAGCCACAAGGGATAGGGAGACGTGGAGAGCCATGATCGCCTACGTCCTGAAGGGACAGGGCACATAGAAGGAGAAGAATTACTGGCTGCTCTGAGATAATCTGTTGATCAATAGAAAATCCCCAGTCCTTCGAATGTTCAATCATTCTGAAACATTAGCACCTACCGCAGATAAGCTGGAGTGTTTTTAGCCCGGCAGTTCTTACATCTGGATCCCCGGCTAGAACAGAGTGACATACGAATTTGCCGTCACTGGTCTCTGACATTATCTCTAAATTAGACCCGCACAAGATATATGACGGGATTCCTGCCGTTTTCCTAAATACTCTTTTTTAATCATATCGCCCCAAGCAAGGCATTTTTATTGCCACTGTTTTGCAGGGGATTACACAGAAGGAATGTTATGAGAAAGAGTGACAGATTAGAGAGGGTGTCAGGAAGTGGGTAAGAGAAGGATGAGAATACTGATGAGAGTGGAGTGGACGGAAAAAGAAGCATGAGAGAAGGATGACTCTGGCCATAAAGTGAGGGATCAGTTTATATATTGATTGTAATGTACAATTGATTCCCCACTTTATATCCATATTATAATAGTATAGATTTTTTTTTATAATCATATTGCTCCAAGCAAGGTATTTTACTGCCACTGTTGTGCAGGGGGTTACATAGAAGGAATGCTATGAGAAAGAGTGACAGATTAGAGATGGTGTCAGGAAGTGGGTAAGAGAAGGATGAGAATACTGATGAAAGTGGAGTGGACGGAGAAAGTGGCATGCGAGAGAGGATGCAGGTTAGTGAGATAGGAGATGACTACTGACTTTACATTTAAATTCTTGGAGGTTATAGCTGCCGGGAAAGCAAGTAAATGTGCTCCTAAAGTAGCTCGTGTTCTCTCCAGAATTTAATGAGAACAGACGTCATCTTATGTGAAGCAATGTCACTGTTTGTTGTTAGAATAAGATACTGTATAACCTCGTACAATTTTAGTTCCAGTAATTACTGGCTGCTCTATGTTGATGAATAGAAAATCCTTAGTCCTTTGTGTTTTCAATCAATTTGAAGCATTAGCATCTACTGCAGATAAGCTGGAGTGTTTTGCCCGACAGTTATCTACCAAATCCACCCTTAACTCATCTGAATCACCAAAAGTCGATTCCACGCCCAGAACAGAGTGACATACGAATTTACCGTCACTGGTCTAAATTAGACACCCACAAGATATATGATGGGATCCCTGTCGTTGTCCTAAAGAAATGTGCTCCTGAGGTAGTTCGTGTTCTCCAAACTTTACAACAAATGTATCGCTGCATCCTACGGGAAGTCCTACTCCGTAGTCCTTGTTTTTAAGAATACTGGGAAGCGCGTGGATATCTCAGATTATCATTCTATGCGTCTCTTACCTATTTTCGGCAAAGTTTCCGAACTCCTAATCAATGTTAAACTGGTTCAATCAATTAGGTGCCATACGTGATGCACGCTTTGGGCGATCACGTCTCGAAAGAGACATGACTGACTAGGCAGAAGATTATCCCGCAGTAGGTTGCCATTGCTTTCTGCGGTAGACCGGTTGCCGACCAAGGCTATAGAACCCAATCTGTCCTGTTATTTGACTCATAGGTAAAGGGAAAAGAAATCTATTATATTATTATGTAGTAATTAGTGGGGGATCGGTTTCCTATTGTTATGAAGTAATAAACTGATCCCCCACTTTATGACCAATATAAGCCTTAATCATTATTCCAACTATTATATTCAGTCAGTCAGTTAAGTGCCATACGTGATACACGCTTTAGGCGATCATGCCTCGAAAGAGACATGACTGACTAGGCAGAAGATTATCCCGCAGTAGGTTGACATTGCTTTCTGCAGTAGACCGGTTGCTGAACAAGGCTATAGAACCCAATCTGTCCTATTAATTAACCCATAACTGGAGGGTAGAGAGGGATTAGTACCTTTCCCAAAGGTATTTGTGCGCAAGTGAAAGCAAGGAATTCAACTCGAATTCGAACTCGGATCCCCGATTTATCGAACAGATTAAGCATCTTTTTTCGCACCATTTTTTTTTTTTTGGAAAAACAATATTGTTTCCGTTTTGCCAGGTCCAACTTCGACGTCTTAACGGTCATATCTGAAGATATCTATCAAGATTTAGATGGCGAAGCTCAACCTGCGGCTCTAGATATCTCGAAGGCGTTCGACAGAGTTTGGCATGATGGCTTTCTACAGAAGCTCGAGGGCTACGGTATCAAGAGCACATATTCAAATCACTTCTAACTAATCAAGTAATAAATGGCGTATTGAACAGTCATGCCTCCAGATCATTTCATATAAACGTTTGGGTTTGCCAGAGCTCTTTTCTTTGGCCTACACCGTTTCTGATCTCCCTGATGTTATCAGTTTCCAACTAAGTATTTTTGCAGATGACACTATATTGTAATCCTGTCTTAGTACCAAATCCAGCAGCGCTTTCAGACTAAATTTGGTAACTTCAGTATTTACATTATTCGAACTATGGCTCTCTTTTTTATTGTCATTTATACGACGTTTCGGCAGTTGTACGCTCCAGCCCTTTTCAGGTGCTAGAAATTTCGAACCGAACCCTTTATATCAATCATTGGAGCATATCATCCTCATTCCTTACGTAAAACCTCGATTGGAAATCATGGGTTATCTCCTTCTAACCCTGCAAGAAACGTCATACAAACGGCAACAAAGATGAGGACAATAGTCCGAATAATGTAAATACTGTAGACACTACCTCATCTCAGAAATATATATAAATTTTTTAACTGCTCTAGAAAAGAAGCACCAATCAGTAGTTAATTGGGGCAAGAAATGGCATGTAAATTTCAACACCTCCAAAACAAATCTGCTTTCATTTAATCCCCCAGATAAACTTTTCTGTCTAGTACCATGATGGCTGATGCTAACCTCCAGGAGAGCAACATATATATATATATATATATATATATATATATATATATATATATATACACGTATACACCCGCAAAAACAAAATTGTAAGCAATACCATAGACATATATAAACCGGTATATGTAAAAAACCACCGACACATAACAATAGGGAACAAATAAATAATAAATATTTCGAAAGATAGTGTGATGTGTGTAAAGTTTTCATAGGAATGAATGAGGGGCTAAACGTTTAACATAATTCAAATCGGCTCTTATGTCGACATTTAAAAACTAGTTCCCTCAGATTCAGCAGGTCCAAATGGTGTTTGTGTTAGATTTAAGAAATCTAGCACACCCATCAACTTCAAAGATTGCTGTCACTTATGCCTTGATGAAAAAATTACTATAAATAAATGATGATGGTGCGCCTGAAAAAGGCCTACACTTCTGATTTACAATGAAATAACGTATCTGCCTATTTTTATTGTTATATTTGCTCTATATCTATTTATATACATATATATTTAAAGCTCTCTTAGATAGTTATCCTACCACTGTATGTACAGGATACTCCTTTAGATATTTTTATATCTACACCGCATGCTTATATATATATATATATATATATATATATATATATATATATAAGCATGCGGTGTAGATATAAAAATATCTAAAGGAGTATCCTGTACATACAGTGGTCAGCGTCTGTAATATTTTAAAAAAATTTTTTTCTTTAGTTTCTTTCTTTTTCCCTCCCTTCCTTCTTTTATCTCTCTTACCACCTTTTTTCCGTGTTGCTTAAACTGACGTCGATTTAACACGGCTGTCTGTTAATTTTTAGTTACATTCTCCCTTTTTTTTTTTGCGAACCCAGACGATGTCAATTTTTTCCTTTTTTTCCTTTTCTTATTTATTTGATTTTATTCTATCTTTTTCTTTTTCTTTTTCGTTTTCTTTTTCTTTTTCCTTTTCTTTTTCTTTCCCTTTATTTTTATTTTTATTTTATTTTATTATTTATTTTTTAATTTCTTTGCAATCTATTTAAAAAGGAAAAGTAGACTAATTTTTCTCCAGTTTCTGAAAGGTTTTTTCTGTTGCTGAGGTGATGTGTCGTCCCCCGTGGGGATCTTCATATCGAAATGGCCATTCAACATCTTTGAATTAATCCTTTTTTAATATATATATATATATATATATATATATATATATATATATATATATATGCCGTATTGGCCTGACGTCCAAATGGTGTTTGTGTTAGATTTAAGAAATCTAACACACCCATCAAAAATTTCTGAAATCTAACACACAAACACCATTTGGACCTGCTGAATCTGAGCAGGGAACTAGTTTTTAAATGTCGACATAGGAGCCACTTTAAATTATGTTAAACTTTTAGCCCCTCATTCATTCCTCTGAAGATTTTACACACATCGCAATGTTACGGAATATCTACTATTTATTTGTACCCTATTGTAATATGTGTCGATGGTATTTTTACATATACGGGTTTATATATGTCTATGGTATTGCTTACATATTTGTTTTTGAGCGTGTATGTGTATATATATATATATATGTGTGTGTTCGTATAGAGTTTTCTGGCTATTGAGCGTGTATAATGATAATTTATACGCTAAAACGTCTGTCTTCTTCTACCGAATACCCATAGCCCAGAGGTAGAATCGCCGACTGACGCCAATTCGATCGGCTTTCAATCCTGGGTTAAAAAGCAATCGGAGTCTAACCGTACTGATGAGCTGTGGTACAGCGAAACAGATCTGTCTGCGGATGACTATATATATATATATATATATATATATATATGTGTGTGTGTGTGTGTGTGTGTGTGTGTATATATATATGCGTGTGCATGTATGTGTGTATGCACATTTACGTGTGAGTTGTATGTGTACATTTATATGTTTTTTTTTACATTAACGTTATATTGTATTATAATTGTACCGTTGACCGAATATTTTTCCTACATTATTAACGCTCTATCGTCTTACAATTATATTGTTAACCGAATAATTAGTATAATGTTGATTATATAATTGGTGTGGTGGTAATTGTGATTAAAATGGATTGATTAACTCTTATATCTTAATTTTTTTTAATTTTCTTAGTTTTTTAGATTCCAATCTCTTATCCTTCCGCTATTAATATGTTAAATTTATCTTTAAACTAAATAATTAGGTTTAAACAACTAAATTTAAATAGAATATCGCCCGGTTCACTAAACTATCACCCGGTTCACACTCCACCCACATGTATTGAACAGGTGAAGAGGCTCATTCCTTGTTTCCTGTTTAGGATGCGGTTTCCGGTTTTCTCTTTTCCAATCTTTTCACTCTTTTCTTTTTTTTTTCAATTGGAGTAGATAGACTAAACTATCGCCCGGTTCACACTCCACCCACATCTATTGAACAGGTGAAGAGGCTCATCCCTTGTTTCCTGTTTAGGATGCGGTTTTCTCTTTTCTCTCTTTATTTTTTTTCAATTGGAGTAGATAGACTAAACTATCGCCCGGTTCACACTCCACCCACATCTATTGAACAGGTGAAGAGGCTCATCCCTTGTTTCCTGTTTAGGATGCGGTTTTCTCTTTTCTCTCTTTATTTTTTTTCAATTGGAGTAGATAGACTAAACTATCGCCCGGTTCACACTCCACCCACGTCTATTGAACAGTTGAAAAGGCTCATCCCTTGTTTCCTGTTTAGGATGCGGTTTACGGCTTTCTCTTTTCCAATCTTTTCACTCTTTTCTTTTTTTTTCAATTGGAGTAAATAGACTAAACTATCGCCCGGTTCACACTCCATCCACATCTATTGAACAGGTGAAGAGGCTCATCCCTTGTTTCCTGTTTAGGATGTGGTTTCCGGCTTTCTCTTTTCCATTCTTTTTACCCTTACGAAGCCCACTGCGCATCAGTGGCGTTATCGCCTTGCTTGGGGTTATATGATTTAAAAAAAAAAAAAAGTAATAATTAGGCTTAATTTTTAATTATTTTTTTAAACTTTATATTATATTATATTTGTTTTGTTGGATGTATAATTAGTATAATTTTGATTATATAGCGGTGTGATGGTATTTGTGTTTACAACAGATTGATTAACTATTATGTCTTTAATATTTTTAATTTTCTTAATTTTTTAGACTCTACTTTCTTATCCTTTCACCGCTAATATATAGTATTTAGTTTTATTTTTATTCTCATTTTCTCCTATCATCTTTTCTTTCTAATTTAAATTAATTTCTCTCCTCTTTCTTCTTCTTCTTTCCCTTTTCATTTATGCTTTAAGCTACTTACCTTTTCTCTTTAACGCTACCTCTCTCTTTCTCTCTCTCTTTCTCTCTCTCTTTCTCTCTCTCTCAATCACCTAACCCCCTTTCTTTACTTTCCAGATCTACGTGTCTGCAGTCTAACTAACTTGCAAAATGTATCTTTGACATCCGGTTTTACGCGTGCTCTTTGATTATATGTTGCGTATATATATATATATGCTTATGTATGAATGTGTGTGTGTAATGATGTATTTTTCTTAAATTTTCTCTTTTAAGGGAGCAATCTTTATTTTTATTCCGTTTTTTTTTCGGGGTCCTTGTTTGTGAATTTCATTCGTGTAAAATCTTCTGTACAAGTAAGAAGGAAGCTGATGATGGTTCGCATGAAAAAGGCCTACACTTCCAATTTACCATGAAATAAAGTATCTGCCTATTTTTTTCTTATAGAAATGCATTACTAATTTACGAACTGTGTTTGTTATTTTTTGAAACTGTTATTGTTGCTTAGCAAAGTTTTATGCCAATACAAGATAAAATTGTCGTTGACGGTGAATGGTTTTATGTTAACGTCCTTGTAACCTCTCTGAAGATGGCTCATGTGAGCCAAAAGCTTCGAACCAATTTAATAAAAAATTAACCAAATGTTGGAGAATTTCTGTCTTTATTTTCACCTGAAATTAAAGCCAAAATACGATGTTTAGAACGGCTCATGATTAAACATAATAGACATTCATTGTCTCTTATATTTAACAGTCAGTCAGTTAAGTGCCATACGTGATATACGCTTGGGCGATCATGTCTCGAAAGAGACATGACTGACTGGGCAGAAGATTATCCCGCAGTAGGTTGCCATTACTTTCTCCGGTAGACCGGTTGCCAGCAAAGGCTATAGAACCCAATCTGTCCTGATATTTAACCCATAACTGGAGGGAAGAGACGGATTAATACCTTTCCCAAGGATATTTGTGCATATGAGAAGGCAAAGAATTCAACTGAAATTCGAATACTTAACACTATATATAGTCATCCTCAGACAGATCTGTTTCGCTGTATCACAGCTCATCAGTACGGTTAGACTCCGATTGCTTTTTAACCCAGGATTGAAACCCGACCGAATTGGCGTCAGTCGGCGATTCTACCTCTGAGCTATGGGTGTTCGGTAGAAGAAGGCAGACTTTTTAGCGTGTATATTGTCATTATACCCGCCCAATAGCCAGAGTGCTCTAATCCATTACTGTATGAGCGATGCGTATATATATATATATATATATATATATATATATATATATATATATATTATTTAAAAAGATATTTAAAGAAGTTACCAGTGTTTGAATAGAATCTCCGTTTATTTGAAACAGTATTTCGTATCGTAGCTTGAGCATTTGAGAAAACTTAATGAAAAAGTTGTGCCTTCTAGAAATAAAAACTGTTTAAAATGAACGAAGCGTTCACTCAAACACAGCATCAACTAAAATTAACGTTTTAATTAACAAAATATGTCGCATTAAAAAATACATTCATCTAAATCTATCTAAACTCATTTATAAATGGAACTTTGTGTGTGTGTGTGTGTGTGTGTGTGTGTGTGTGTGTGTGTGTGTGTGTGTGTCCATTACCTACAGAGTCCGAAACGGCTGAACCGATTTTCTTGAAAATTTACACAGTTGTACTATAAGCGTCTGCGAGTGTTCTTAGCTAGGTTTCGTGACGAGGTTCCCCCGATAAATATGGAAAATCGATAATCGAAAAAAAATCGGGTTATAGAAGGAGTGGTTCGATTTTGATCTAATTTGATACATTCATAGACAAAGACATATGAAACGATATTCAGAAGTTTCAAGTTTGCAGTTCTTACAATAGTGCAGAAAATCGATAATATATATATATATATATATATATATATATATATATTTTAATCATATCACCCCAAGCAAGGCGAAAACGCCACTAATGCGCAGGGGGCTTCGTAAGAGTGAAAATATTGGAAAAGAGAAAAACCGAAAATCACATCCTAAACAGGAAATAACGGGTGAGCCTCTTCACCTGTTCAATAGATGTGGGTGGAATGTGTATATATTAGGCAAGATGTTTGTGTGTGTGTGTCAGTTTATCTGTCTGTATGTCCTTTATAAAAATCCACAATTTTTATCCGATTCTCACCAAACTTCACACAAATATTCTTTAGGCTGGGTCTGAGATCCAGGACCATTGAATTAGTTTTAAAGCTTTCATTGCACCCGAGCAACGCCGGGCTATACTGTTAGTTCCTTATATGTATATAAACAAACAAAAATATAGAAACAAACAAACAAAAAAAAAACAGACAAACACTGTAGACATTGACATAGGATTGTGACTGTCTGTTTTATTCCTCAGTCAATCATCAGACCAAGGAATGAAGATCGCTTGATACGTGAAAATCCACGTGAAGATACATTCAAAGATTCGATCGAACTCGTTTCTTCATCTTCGCCATAATCGTCGAAAACTTTCAGCCGTTCTGCTTCCGGTTTTCTTCGAATGTCTGTCACAGTTGCTCACCGGTTGGGACTTTCAAACAGAACGCCTTATTCAACCTACTTGAGGATATTTTGTCCCAGAACATAATTGTCGTCTTAAATTGTCCTTACTGATGTCACTTGTGACCTTTATTTGTTCACGAACCGACCTAGGAAGTCAACTCACGAACGTAACGTAATTCGATTCACTTATATGCATTAGACCATAAAGTAGAAAAACCTAAGTAATATTTTTTTCGTATTGTTTTTCAGGAAGCTTGAAATTTATTTTCAGCATTTTTTCTTCCTCTGATCGATAATAATCTCAAGATTTATATGTCCACTTAGAAATATTTTCTAAATTATTTTTTTAAAAAAGCATTGTGATAATTTTGCATACCTGGGAATTGTTCTAACAGAAAACTGAAAGTGCGATACGGAGATTCGAAGACGTATTGGCATGGCCAAGGATGCATTCCAGAAGCTGAGTAGAGTATTAAGAGACAAGAAAATTTCGCTGGAAACAAAGAAGAGCGTAATGGATTGTCATATAATGTCTGTCATTTAATAAGGCAGCGAATGCTCGACAATTTCATCAAAGATGAAGGAAAAACTTGAAGCAACCGAAATGTGGTTCTACAGAAAGATCCTGAAAAATAAACGTGTGAGCAACGACGAGGTTTTGGAGAGGATGGACATGAGAAGGAAACTAATACGTAACATCAGTAAAACACAGTTGAAGTTTTTGGAACGTGTAATGAGGCAGGACGGCTTGGAGAACCTGATGCTCAAGAGACCGATAAAGCGGAAGAGAGACAAGCGAGTGCAATGCATGACATACTTAATGAACTTGAGCAGATGATTGTTGTTGCGAGCATTGGTTGGAATAATAGGAAAATGGGTATTAAGAACGACAAGTGAGAGGGAGATGTTGAAGACCATGATTGCCTACGGCCTGAAGGGACAGTTCATATTGAAAAAGAAGTCCACGTGAATTACCTAGATAGGCTCAAAGTGTCAACTCCAAGTTGGGAATACTAATATGTGTTTCTGATTATCTATGTTGTGGCTGTGTGTGTCCAATGAGTTTTTGTGTATGTGCGTTCGTCAGTGTGTTCATGTGCCCGTGTGTATTTGTGTGTGGCTGTGTATGTTATTGCCGTTGTGTGAGCGTGTGTGAATGTGCGTAATGATGGGGTGGATAACGGCTTGGAATTAATAATCCGAGGACAGAGTTCGAATTCCAGTTGAATTGGTTGCATTCATTTGTGCTAATACCTTTGGGAAAGGTATTAATACATCTATTCTAGCCCAACTATAGGTTAAATAGCAGGACAGACTGAGTTCTTTATAATTGGTTGGCAACCAGTCTACATCGCCCGGAGGAGAAAGGGATTTACGTAAAAAAAAAAAAAAAAAAAAAAAAAAAAAAGAAAGAAAGAAATTACAGAAGCATCTAGGTAAAGAGTAGTCGATGGCCTGTGGGACAGTGGTTATCAGTTCAGAACGATAAATCGAGTCCTAATTTTAGCGGAGAGCCGAGTTCGAATTACAGTTGAATTCATTGCATTCACTTACGCCCAAATACGCTTGGGAAAGGTAGTAATCCATCTCTTCCTTCCAGTTATGGGTTAAATAACAGGACATATTGGTTTCTATAACATTGATCGGCAACCAGTCTACCGCAGAAAGTAATGACATCCTACTGCGAGATAATCTTCTACCCGGTTTAGAGACATGATCGCCCAAGCGTGTATCACGTATGGCACTTAACTGACCGACTAACTATAATAGTTGGAGAAATGGTTAAAGCTTCTACTGGTCATAAAGTGGGGGATCTGTTTTCTATTGTTATGAAGTAATAAACTGATCCCCCACTAATTACTACTTAATAACATAATACATATCTTCCCCGTCTAGCTATGAGTCAAATAACAGGATAGATTGGGTTCTATAGCCTTGGCTGGCAACCAGTCTAGCGCAGAAAGCAATGGCAACCTACTGCGGGATAATCTTCTGCCCAGTCAGTCATGTCTGTTTCGAGACATGATCGCCCAAGCGTGTTTCACGTATGGCACTAAACTGACTGACTATTGCGTGTAAATACCTTTGGGAAAGGTATTATAATCCATTTCTTTTTTTCTCCAGCTATTGGATAAAGAGAAGGAGAGATTTGGTTCTACACTACTTACATTGTTCGGACTTTTTTCCTCATCTTCGTTGCCATTTTCACGATGTTTCGGCTGTTGCACGCTCCGGCCTTCTACAGGTGCTAAGAATTTTGAACTGAACCCTTTATTACAGTCACTGGATCAAGTCATTGGAACTAACCAACGCCTATATCGACTGGGCCATGTGTCCTTGAGGACAACAATGATTGACTTTCTGTGACGTATAAAACTAAAGTTTCAGTAATCCTTTTTACCAGATTTCATATTGCAATTTTTTTATGCTAATGCTTTTCTCTAGTACTTTTATCATTAACGTGACACAAAAGGTTGTGAGTTCTATACCAGGCTACAGCAGTGGTGAACAAGTAACTTAGAAAGTTAAAGGAAGATAACTACCAGAAACGGAATAAGACTTTGTTGGGACGCCCGCACCTATTCGGCTATAATGGACTATTCCAATACTATGTAAAGTAATGGTGGCATCTACATGACGAGAGTGTGCCGAGCAGCCGTACTCTCTACGACACTGTCGGCTCTCTGTCTTCGGGTGGAGGGCGCTCTCTGCTTCCGAGCAGAGAGCTATAGCCCAGTCGTGGTTCTGCCGAAGGGTAGAGGCACGACTGGGCAAAGGTAGACAGACATTTTTTGGCCGGGCCATATGGCTCGGAAATCCCAGTTATAACTGACCATGTGTCACATGTTGCCCTTACTGGGAGGGACAACTAAATATAGAGTGTGCCGAGCAGCCGATCGACAAGTCAGTCGTAGACTTCCGGTGACGACCCGGAAGTACCCATTGCTCATACTACGTCTTACGACGGTTGAGACGATTAACACTTATTCTTGTATTGGATACTAATAACCTTTGTAAATACTATTTTCACGGAATACAACAAATAACCGATTCCTGTTGTTGAGTTATTTATTCTTACTCACGACATAACAGACTTATATACCGCAGTGATCAAAATAAAGGGTTCGGTTCGAAATTCCTAGGAGAGGACAATGGCCGAAACGTTGTACAAATGGCCACGAAGATGAGGACAACAGTCCGAATAATGTAAATACTGTAAATACTACCACACCTCAGAAATATAGACAAATAGAATGATCTATTATTAAACGTAGTACAAATGGCAGCGAAGATGAGGACAATAGTCAGAATAATGTAAATACTGTAACTACTACCTTATCTCAGGAATTCAGACAAATACAGATTGTGTTCTATAGCCTTGGTTGGCAACCAGTCTACTATAGAAAGAAATGGCATCCTACTGCTGGAAATTGCTTGTTTAGTCGGTCATGGATCGAAAGTGACATGATCTCCCAAGCATTTATCACGTATAGCACATAACTGTCTCTTACTTCGCCCAGAAGAGTTTGCTCAATACCCACCCGTTAAAAAAGCACAAGTTGCAGAAGCATCAACGACCTCCTCGTCATCGACGAAGGGGTCGTCGATGGGCTATGCTCTACTGGGAACGATGGAGGTTTGAGTTATAGGCTTATACGTGAGTGTGTGCATGAGTGCGTGACTGTGTGCGTAACAATTCTGAGGTGATACATTAGGAGGTAGAGAAAAAGCCATTACGTTAATAGATGATTTCACTGGAGAAGCTGTTTTTTAAGCAGAAAAAGTAATCACATTGTTTTAGGGGATTATTTCTGGTAGAACGCAGACAGACGCCAGCCTCCTAACTATGATTCGAAAAATGTTCAGCATTTGAATATAATTTTGGTTCCAGCAAAATAAATTAAAACTTAAATATTAGTCTTAGATTCGTTTAGGAAAAACGCCGAAGAATTTACCTCATCTCTCCACTGAGACGTAATGTGGCACAGGGTCAAGTTTATTGTGAGGAAACCCGAACGTGTTACGCTCGGGTCAGAGCCCGAAATTGCCCAGCCCCCGCTACTCTCGTTTGCGTTTGCCTCGGTGGCGACCACCGATCCACCCTTCTAGTGCAATGCGGAGTGGAGGGTTCAAACGTCTGGTAAAAGATGTATGCGGCATCTAATAAAACTTAAGCAGAAATTGTCTGAAAAAGTAACTCGCTGACTAATATTTAATCGTAAGTAATCTCATGTTTTTTTTTTGTTTTTTTTTTATCATATCACCCCAAGCAAGGCGGTAACGCCACTGATGTGCAGGGGGCTACATAAGAGTGAGAAGATTAGAAAAGAGAAAAACCGGAAACCGCATCCTAAACAGGAAACAAGGGATGAGCCTCTTAAGAACTTATATATATTCATATTAATTAAAATGAAAAAAAAAAGGTAGTGCGTAAGGTGGTGATCTAACCAGAGCCTGGATAGGTATGAGTTCAATGTGTACTCGAATGTTTATGCATAGACAGAGGAGACTTGAATCAATATTTTCATATCGCGAGGGAAAAAAATTGCTTTCTTTTTTGTTTGCCGTAACTTTCTGATGTTAATCGGCCAAAGTTTCAGATGCCAACACCAACAACAAAAAGTCTAAGACAACATGAGAAACTAAAATTATTTTATGATAAATCGTCGCCATTCTTTCAGAATCAACAATTCTTTTTCTTTTTTTTTCGTTCAATCGATTCTTCGTTTGTTTTCTGTTTTTATTTTTTCTTTCTATTTTTTTATTTTTTCTTTATTTTTCTTTAATTCATTCTATTATATTATGTTTGTTTTCTTTCATTTCCCTAGTCGTTAATTATCTTTTCCTTTCTTCTTTCCTTTCTTCATTCCTTTCTTCATTCATTTCTTCATTCCTTTCGTCTTTCCTTTCTTCATTCCTTTCTTTATTCCTTTCGTCTTTCCTTTCTTCTTTCCTTTCTTCATTCATTTCTTCATTCCTTTCTTCATTCCTTTCTTCATTCCTTTCTTTATTCATTTCTTCATTCCTTTCTTCTTTCCTTTCTTCATTCCTTTCATTATTCATTTCTTCATTCCTTTCTTCATTCCTTTCTTCTTTCCTTTCTTCATTCATTTCTTCATTCATTTCTTCATTCCTTTCTTCTTTCCTTTCTTCATTCCTTTCTTTATTCCTTTCTTCTTTCCTTTCTTCATTCCTTTCTTCTTTGCTTTCTTCATTCCTTTCTTCTTTCCTTTCTTCATTCCTTTCTTTATTCCTTTCGTCTTTCCTTTCTTCATTCCTTTCTTCTTTCCTTTCTTCATTCCTTTCTTCATTCCATTCTTCTTTCCTTTCTTCATTCCTTTCTTCTTTCCTTTCTTCATTCCTTTCTTCATTCCTTTCTTCTTTCCTTTCTTCATTCCTTTCGTCTTTCCTTTCGTCATTCAGTTCTTCATTCCTTTCTTCTATCCTTTCTTCATTCAGTTCTTCATTCCTTTCTTCTTTCCTTTCTTCATTCCTTTCTTCATTCCTTTCTTCTTTCCTTTCTTCATTCCTTTCTTCTTTCCTTTCTTCATTCCTTTCTTTATTCCTTTCGTCTTTCCTTTCTTCATTCCTTTCTTCATTCCTTTCTTTATTCCATTCGTCTTTCCTTTCTTCATTCCTTTCTTCATTCCTTTCTTTATTCCTTTCGTCTTTCCTTTCTTCATTCCTTTCTTCATTCCTTTCTTTATTCCATTCGTCTTTCCTTTCTTCATTCCTTTCTTCATTCCTTTCTTCATTCCTTTCTTCTTTCCTTTCGTCTTTCCTTTCTTCATTCCTTTCTTCATTCCTTTCTTTATTCCTTTCTTCTTTCCTTTCTTCATTCCTTTCTTTATTCCTTTCGTCTTTCCTTTCTTCATTCCTTTCTTCATTCCTTTCTTTATTCCTTTCGTCTTTCCTTTCTTCATTCCTTTCTTCTTTCCTTTCTTCATTCCTTTCTTCATTCCTTTCTTCATTTCTTTCTTCATTCCTTTCTTCGTCTTCTTGTTTCTTTCTTTTATTTCTTCATTGCTTTCTTTGTTTAAAGTTTCGGTAAATTTTCGTTTTAGGTCCCGAAGGATTCCCCCACCCCCGCCTTCAAATTTATCCAAAATAGCATTATTTCTGTGCAAATGTATATGCTGAACTCAAATCAACAATTATTTAGTGAAGAAACCTACCTTTACTGATCTGAACGTCCACACTTTCCAACCTGCCGTCAACCAACCTTCTGATCATGAAAAACCTTCTGATGATTATAACTCTGCATAAAACTTGTAAGCGGTAGGGAGTTCGGTTAAGTCTGACACAAGGCCGAATCAAAGAAACATTAACCAGCTCTCTACGCTCCAATATCACATTTAATATATTCCTTTCAGTTTTATGTTCGTTCTTACTTTTCTTTCTTTTTCTTTCTATATTTTCTTTCTTTCATTCTTTCTTTCATTCATTCTTTCTTTCTTTCTTTCTTTCTTTCATTCATTCATTTTTTCTTTCTTTCATTCTTTCTTTCATTCTTTCTTTCTTTCTTTCTTTTTCTTTCTATATTTTCTTTCTTTCATTCATTCTTTCTTTCATTCTATCTTTCTTTTTTTCTATATTTTATTTCTTTCATTCATTCTTTCTTTAATTCTATCTTTCTTTCTTTTTCTTTCTATATTTCTTTCATTCATTCTTTCTTTCATTTTTTCTTTCTTTCTTTCTTTTTCTTTCTATATTTTCTTTCTTTCATTCATTCATTCTTTCTTTCATTCTTTCTTTCTTTCTTTTTCTTTCTATATTTTCTTTCTTTCATTCATTCTTTCTTTCATTCTTTCTTTCTTTCTTTCTTTCTTTTTCTTTCTATATTTTCTTTCTTTCATTCATTCTTTCTTCCATTCCTTCTTTCTTTCATTCTTTCTTTCTTTCTTTCTTTTTCTTTCTATATTTTCTTTCTTTCATTCATTCTTTCTTTAATTCTATCTTTCTTTCTTTCTTTTTCTTTCTATATTTCTTTCATTCATTCTTTCTTTCATTTTTTCTTTCTTTCTTTCTATTTCTTTCTATATTTTCTTTCTTTCATTCATTCATTCTTTCTTTCATTCTTTCTTTCTTTCTTTTTCTTTCTATATTTTCTTTCTTTCATTCATTCTTTCTTTCATTCTTTCTTTCTTTCTTTCTTTTTCTTTCTATATTTTCTTTCTTTCTTTCATTCCTTCTTTCTTTCATTCTTTCTTTCTTTCTTTCTTTTTCTTTCTATATTTTCTTTCTTTCATTCATTCTTTCTTTAATTCTATCTTTCTTTCTTTCTTTTTCTTTCTATATTTCTTTCATTCATTCTTTCTTTCATTTTTTCTTTCTTTCTTTCATTCTGTTATATCACATTTGATTCCTTTTTTATATTTCTGGTCGTTACCTTCCTTCCCTTTCCTTCCTTCTTTCAATTCGAACTTTATTTAATCACTTCTTGAAAATGATGCTTTATTCATGGTATCAAACGCCATTACTCTTTGGATGAAAGATGACTTGAAATCCAAATATTTCCTGATGATTTCATATTGCATGCATTGACTAATGTTATCGGGTGCATAAAACTGAAAATGATGCTTTATTTCCATTCGGGTGCATAAAACTGAAAATGATGCTTTATTTCCATTCGGGTGCATAAAACTGAAAATGATGCTTTATTTCCATTCCTCTTTGTATGAAAGATGACTTGAAATCCAAATATTTCCTGATGATTTCATGTTGTATGCATTGACTAATGTTATCGGGTAGAGAAATCTAAAAATGATGCTTTATTTCAGGGTATCAAACGCCTTTCCTAATGATTTCATGTTGTATACATTAACCAGTCTACCACGGAAATCAATGGCAACCTACTACAGGATAATTTTCTGCCCAGTCAGTCATGTCTCTTTCGAGATAGGATCGCCAAAACCGTGACCTAACTGACTGACTTTGGAAATGACAGAGAAGCCATTATCATTATATTTTTTAATATAATTCCTCATGTGTCCGGTTGATTTTTTTAAGGGCTCAAAAATAATAAGAATTTTCTAAAGGTGTTGTTTTTGTCGAACGCTTTTGGCTAAACTTTTAGCCATTATCAAGAATTAATTTTGTTTTACTTGTAAGTAAATATATGTGATGCTTATGTATATAAAGTCATGTGTATATTATGTTCCGAACACGTTAAGCAAATTGTTACCGTGTTTATAATTGATATTATTTTGTGCAAGTTTACTTTTTTATTAGAAATTCCTTTATTATTTTAATCTTATTTTTTTCTCTATTTTCTGTGTATATTTTTCTTTCTTTAATTCAATTATATCACATTTGATTGTTTTCTTTTATTTTTCTCGGCCTTACTTTTCTTTTCCTTTCTTCATTCATTTCAATCTGTATCTAATCGCTTCTTCTTTCTTTCTCTTCTTTTTTCTTTTATTCAATCGTTCCTTTTTTCATTTTCTTCCTCTATTTCTTTCTTTATTTATTTCTTCGTTTTAATTATTATTTTTAATTATTATTTAATGATTATTTAATATTATTCTTTCTTTCTCTCTTTCTGGATTTCCCAATTGCTTCTATTTTCTTTCTTTCTCTCTTTCTGGATTTCCCAATTGCTTCTCTTTTCTTTCTTTCTCTCTTTCTAGATTTCCCGATTGCTTCTATTTTCTTTCTTTCTCTCTTCCTCTCTTTCTGGATTTCCCAATTACTTCTATTTTGTTTCTTTCTCTCTCTCTTTCTCTCTTTCTGGATTTCCCAATTGCTTCTCTTTTCTTTCTTTCTCTCTTCCTCTCTTTCTGGATTTCCCAATTGCTTCTCTTTTCTTTCTTTCTCTCTTTCTGGATTTCCCAATTGCTTCTATTTTCTTTCTTTCTCTCTTTCTGGATTTCCCAATTGCTTCTATTTTCTTTCTCTCTCTCTCTTTCTCTATTTCCCAATTGCTTCTATTTTCTTTCTCTCTCTCTTTCTCTATTTTTGGATTTCCCAATTACTTCTATTTTCTTTCTTTCTCTCTCTCTTTCTCTCTTTCTGGATTTCCCAATTGCTTCTCTTTTCTTTCTTTCTCTCTTCCTCTCTTTCTGGATTTCCCAATTGCTTCTCTTTTCTTTCTTTCTCTCTTTCTGGATTTCCCAATTGCTTCTATTTCTAAATTATACCTATTTACATTGTTCAAATTATTGTCCTCATCTTTAATACTACAGGGTAGAAATATACGGGCTGAACAATGTCAGTCAGTCAGTTAAGTGCCATACGTGAAACACGCTTGGGCGATCATGTCTCGAAAGAGACATGACTGACTGGGCAGAAGATTATCCCGCAGTAGGTTGCCATTGCTTTCTGCGGTAGACTGGTTGCCAGCAAAGGCTATAGAACCCAATCTGTCCTGTTATTTAACCCATAACTGGAAGGAAGAGACGGATTAATACCTTTCCTAAGAGTATTTGCGCGTAAGTGAATGCAATGGATTCAACTGGAATTCGAACTCGGCTCCCCGATTTCTCGTTCCGAGCCGATATCCACTGCACCACATCCTTTGAACAATGTAAATAGTGTAAATAATACCTTATTTCGGAAGTATAGACATTTTCTTTCTTTCTTTCTTTCTTTCTTCTTCTTCTTCTTATTATTATTTTCCCTTTTTAATTCTTACGTTCTGTCCTTGCTAGTTCTTTCAACTTTCATTGTCTGCTTGTGCAACCCTTTTTTAACTTTCGTAGACTTATTTCTCTTTCTCTCTCATTCAATTTTTTTCCTCTTTTATGTGTTTACCCTCCACCTCTTTTGTAGCTCTTATTATTCTTCTCCCTAATACTACTACTACTACTACTACAACTATTACTACAATTATTTCTACAACGACTACAACAAATGTTTTCTCTGTTTCTCTTTCATATTTTTCAGTTTCTACCCGTATTCCACCTCATTCTTTTCTCCTATTGCATGCGTGTATTTTTCCATCCCTCTTTCTTGTATTCTCTCTGCTAATTTCCTTCCTCTTCTTCTTTCACCCGCTTTCCACCCGGTTCTGTTTTATTTTCTGCTTTGAACTTTCCTGATGCGTCGAGAGATTGCAGAGTTGAGAAATAATGAAAAAGAATCAACAATAAAATAATCATACAAAATGTCTGGATGTTTTGTTTTTCTGCTTATTTTATTTTCATCTAAATGTAAAAGTCTCGACTTGGAGATACTTTAAGCGAGAATATTTCTATCTCTGTGAGTCGCGTTTTCGTTTCGACTTTAGGTTTTCTTTTCTTTTTTTCACAGCAAAAATTCAACCCACAATGAACAATATTATCAGGTGCATAAATTTGAAAATGATGCTTCATTTCAGGGTATCAAACGCTATTCTTCTTTGTATGAAAGAGGACTTGGAATCCAACTATTTCCTGATGATTTTATGTTGTATGCATTGACTAATATTATCGGGTGCATACATTTAAAAATGATGTTTTATTTCAGGGTATCAAACGCCTTTCCTGATTATTTCATGTTGTATACATTAATCAGTCTAACACAGAAAGCAATGGCAACCTACTGCAGGATAATTTTCTGCCCAATCAGTTATGTCTCTTTCGAGACATGATCGCCCAAAGCGTGATCTAACTGACTGACTGACTTTGGAAATGACAGAGAAGGCATTATCATTAAGTTTTTTTTAATTTAATTCCTCATGTGTTCGGATGATTTATATCTTATTATTATATGAGAATTATTTAAAGGTGTTGCATTTTCAACCCTTTTTGGCTATATTTTTCGCCATTATCAAGAATGAATTTTGTTTTACTTGTAAGTAAATATGTGTGGTGCTTATGTATATAAAGTCATGTGTATATTATGTTCCGAACACGTTAAGCAAATTGTTACCGTGTTTATAATTGATAATATTAAGTGTAAGTTTACTTTTTAATTAGTAATACCTTCATTATTTTAATCTTCTTTTATGTGTGGATGATGCTGTTATAAATGTATTGCTAACAATTATGCCACGGATAGTTCCTGCTAAATCTTCACACGTGTTTGTATTATGTATATATATTTCCATAGCTAAATCCACTGCTAAGCAGGTTGGGTCACTGTGTCGGGCCAGGTTGTTTTTCCCGCCTGAATCCATCCTGCATATATACAAATCAACCACTCGTCCGTGCATGGAATACTGCTGCCATATATGGTCAGGCGCCCCTGCTGTTCATCTCAGTATTCTCGACAGGTTCCAAAGGAAAATCAATAATGTGATAGGTACCGATTTAGCGGCTCGACTACAGCCACTTCCCCACCGACGAGATGCTGCCTCCCTTTGCCTGTTCTATAAATACTTTCATTACTTCTGCTCCAACGTCACTGGTGCCTCACAAACAGGTGTTTACTCGTGCAACCAGATTGGCAACTGGGTCCCACCATTTCACAGTTAGATTAACCAAATGCAGACGACAATTCTACTCCTGCAGCTTCTTCTCACGCACTTCTCGACTGTGGAACTGGCTTCCATATTCTTGCTTTCCTGACGGCTACAACCTACAGGAATTTAAATGCAATGTCAATGCTCATCTATTAATCACATGATTCTAGTTCTTTCACCACCCTGTATATCCTTTCCTTTCTCTCCACCTTTGCAACTGTCATCACACCTGTACTTCCATTCGTTCTCTTGCTCCTTCCTAACTGGTTCGTCTTCTTTTTACTCTCTTCTACTTAATCTTTTTACTCTTATGTAGCCCCCTGCACATCAGTGGCATTATCGCCTTGCACGGGGTGATACGATTAAAAAAAATGTGTGTGTATATATATATATATATATATATATATATATATATATGTATGTGTGTGTGTGTGTGTGTATTGTTATACAGGATGTGTCTAAAGTAGTTGCATAATCTGATGGATCAAGTCACTCCACAGCTCAAACAACAGCCTAATTCACATGACCTGTATTTCCAACATAACAGGTTCTGTCCGCATTATTCAAGTATCTTGATGAAATTTTTTCTGAGAAATGGTTTGGCCAAAGAGGTCAATTTGATTGGCCAACACATTCATCTGACTTGACTCCAACGGATTTCCTCTTTTTTTTGAAAATACTCACGGCAAAATTTTACAATTGTAAATCAGGAAGTGTTGGTGATTTGAAAAATTACGTAAGAGATGCTTTTTAAAAAGTTTAATGCATAAACTATGTGCAAAAATATTTGTCGACGCGTGAGGAGTAGACTTCAAAACTGTGCAAATTGTGACGAACAACAGTTTGAGCACCTGCGTTAAATAAAAATGTACTGCTTTTGTATTATTGCACGCAATAAAATTTAATTTTCAATGTAATAATTGTATTAGTAAACTAGCAGTATAACCCGGCGTTGCTCGGGTGTAATGAAAGCTTTAAAACTAATCCATGATCCTGGAGCTCAGACTCTTTGAACGTTGGCACGAAAGACTAAAAAGCAATAGTTGTTTCCAGTTAAAGCGAAACCGTCGACTGAAAGAAAAATGAATGGATGTAAGTCAAATTTTGATTTCCTGATATCGATATAAAATTTTCTGCACTATTGTAAGAACTGCAACCTTGAAATTTCTGAATATCGTTTCTTATGTCTTTGTCTATGAGTGTATCAAATTTGATTAAAATCGGGCCACTCCTTCTATAACCAGATTTTTTCGATTATCGATTATCGATATTTATCGGGGATACCTTGACACAAAACCTAGCTAAGAACACTCGCAGACGCTTATAGTACAACTGTGTAAATTTTCAAGAAAAACGGTTTAACCGTTTCGGAGTGTATAGGTAACGGAAACACACACACACACACACACACACACACACACACTCACACACACACACACACACAGACACATACACACAGAGACAAAGTTCCATTTATAAATAAGTTTAGATTATATAAAGGAAACATAATTTTACCGAATATCAGTGACAACTTCATTAACATATCGGATTAAAACTCACTTCAGATGAAAAGCAATTTCTTAATCTCGGACCAAATTTTCATGCCGCACAAAAAACCTAATTCAGTGTTTAGACAAATGCAAATTGAAGCTTTATAGAACAAATGCTTCTATTGGAACAAGGCAACCATATTACTTTCCAGGTAGGTTTAAAAGAATTACTTAAATCCGAATCTATTAAACACTGTTATCATAAAAATCCGAACGAAATTATAAGCACTCCTATAAAGCAGTCACACAACGAAAAAATAACAAGAGTATCGATATCCGACGAGCTGATAAAATTAATAAATTTATTATTTTAAACAAACATGAGTACCACTCAAAATTACAGGCCATTACATTAGAACTTAATATTAATAATAAAATTTCATTCCTTGATGTATTTATTGATTCCAGCAAACATAAGTTTACTAGTTCTCTATATAGAAACCCCATTAGCATGAACTCGTGTCTTCTTAATTATAATAGTGAATGCCCTCAGCGATATACGTTAGCTGTTATGGAAAACCTGATCCAATGCACACAAATAATAGATTCCCCCAAAACATATTCTATTTAATTACATAACATTAAATAAAAACTTGTTAATTATGGATTTACTAATTCCGTCATTGATCAACAGATTAAAATAATAGCTCTAGCAAAACTGATAATATTAATAATAATAGTGTACATCAAAATAAACATAACACAATTAACTGGTATTATTGTCACCAACTGCATAATAATTACAAACATGATGAAACAAAGTTAATAGTTAGAAATGTTAGAGCCATTAAAAATAATAAACAAATTAAAATCATTATATATTATAAAGCATTTAAAACAATTATTCTCATAGTCTTTAATAACCCAAACAACCACAAAAAAATCCTCTACAAAAAAAACAAATGTAGCATATCAGTTTTCATGCCCGTTCAGATATTGTATCTCTGATACTAATAATAAACTCACTACACATATTGATTTTACTAAAACCACGCTATCCAGTAGACTAACCTGTCACGTTTCTGATCATAGTTCAATTAAACATTTCTTACACAAACATAACCATGTACGTAATATTAGACAGATATTAGTCGATGACTCAACAATCAGTCAGTCAGTAAAGTGCCATACGTGATACATGCTTGGGCGATCATGTTTCGAAAGAGACATGACTGACTGGGCAGAAGATTATCCCGCAGTAGGTTGCCATTGCTTTCTGCGGTAGACTGGTTGCCGACCAAGGCTATAGAACCCAATCTGTCCTGTTATTTAACCCATAACTGGAAGGAATAGACGGATTAATACCTTTCCCAAGGGTATTTGCGCGTAAGTGAATGCAATGAATTCAGCTGGAATTCGAACTCGGCTCCCCGATTTCTCGTTCCGAGTCGATATCCAATGCACAACAACGCACGACTCAACAATACTCACACATAAACAGTGAAAAGAACCTTCAGATTAGAAAGGTTGGGTCACTGTATCGGACCAGGAAGTTTTCTTCGCTTGAATCCCTTTTGTACATATATAAATCAACCATCCGACCGTGCATAGAATACTGTTGTCATATATGGTAGAGCGCCCCTGCTCGTCATCTCAGAGTTCTCGACAGGCTTCAAAGGAGAATCTGTAATGTGATCTGTAGAGGTGGATTTGGGGAAAAATAAAAGTATACCTTTTGTATGTTTAAATAAAAAATTATTTATAGAAAAGAATTACATGAATTGGAAGAAGTTAATGTTCATTAAGAAACAGTAGTAGGTAGTTAAGGGTATCAAGAGTTTGTAGTAGTAACTTGTAAGAATGATTTTATGTGTACGTATACAGAAACGTATGTGTATATCTATGTATGTCTGAGCGTTATCGATGGGTAGGATTGTTTTTTAATTTATCGCTCAGTCTTAACGGGTTCCGTTCGGTTATCAAGTATAAAGAAAGACCGATAGATGAAAGATGAAACGAAAGAAGGTTAAAGGTGAGAGAGAAAGTGTTGTGGGATCGCGCCTTTTTCTACATAATAATGGACTCAACTGAGTGTACATATAATACTGTTTATAGAGTAGAATTGTCGTCTACATTTGGCTAACCTAACTGTGAATGGGTGGGACCTAGTTGCCAATCTGGTTGCACGAATAAACACCTGTTGAGGAGGTACCAGTGACTTGAGTTCGTCTGAGCAGAAGCCATGTAAGTATTTATAGACAGAAAAAGGGAGGCCACATTTCGTTGGTGGGGAAGTGGCTGTAGTCGTGCCACCAAGTCAGCACCTATCACGTTACTATTCACTCCCAAATGTGATTCTTGTCTTTCTATTAGACGACGAACAAACTTCGCGAAACCGGTCCGTGAAATAATTTGTTTCTGATAATTGAAGATTATTTGAATTTTGTTTTTAGATGTTTCCTAGTTTTCTATTGACCGAAAAACATCAAGGTGTAAAATTTAAAAAAAAGTTTTTGCGTGTATGTTACACAAATTTTTTATTTCCAGTCTTTTTTTCCTAACAAAATCAATGGGTCATTGCTTAGCATTTGAATTTTTAATATAGATCTTGTTTTGTTCACGACACCCCCACCATGTTACTTTTGAACAACCTCCGCTTACTTTTTGTATAGTAACAAACTATGCAAACAACGAATTAAAATGTAATTCATTATATTTATGAGACGTGATCCTCTGAATCAAACGAGCCGAAATGTGCTAATTTTCTCTGAGACAAGATCTTTACATCAACCATAGTATTAAGCCATATGGCGTAACATTAATTCTTTACAGTATTGAGCATAATATAACTATACGCGCGATCGCTTAACTGTCGAGATCAAACAAAGAAAACGGTACAGAATTTATCGAAACAAGCAATCTATGGATGATCAAACTAACAATAAATCAACTCCGTTAATCGTAACTACTTACCCGTAGCAAACATTTACCGTTCAAAGAATTTTCCGGTCTATTAATCAGACGATTTAATATGTTTTTTTTCTTTTCTTTTTTTTTTTTTCATTGTGGTGCAATGGATATCGACTCAAAACTAGAAATCGGAGAACAAAGATCGAATTGCAGTTGAACTTGTTGCATTCACTTACGTTTAAATACTCTTGGGAAAGGTATTAATTCATCTCTTCTCCCTGCAGCTATGGGTTAAAGATCAAAACAGATTAATGATCCCCCAAGTGTGTATCCCATATGGAACTTAATGACTGACTGTTATAACAAGACATTTGCCGATTTCTCATTTCTCATTATTATGTAGTAATTAGTGGGGTATCGGTTTCCTATTGTTATGAAGTAATAAACTGATCCCCCACTTTATGACCAATATAAGCCTTAATCATTATTCCAACTATTATATTCAGTCAGTCAGTTAAGTGCCATATGTGATACACGCTTGGGCGATCATGTCTCGAAAGAGACATGACTGACTGGGCAGAAGATTATCCCGCAGTAGGTTGCCATTGCTTTCTGCGGTAGACTGGTTGCCAGCCAAGGCTATAGAACCCAATCTGTCCTGTTATTTGACTCATAGCTAGACGGGGAAGAAATGTTTTATGTTATTAAGTAGTAATTAGTGGGTAATCAGTTTATTACTTCATAACAATAGAAAACAGATCCCCCACTTTATGACCAGTAGAAGCCTTAACCAAGTTAAGTTCAAATTGTGGCCTCCGATTACAAATCCTGGCATAGCATCTAGGGTCTTCAAAATATTCTCGCTGTACAAGTAGAACATATCCGGTGAAAAGACACATTCCTGTTTATCTTTGTAAATCTGCTGAAATTGTTACCTGTCCGTACGCAGGCAGTTTGCTACCAGTCAGTCAGTTAAGTGCCATACGTGTTACACGCTTTGGGCGATCCTGTCTCGAAAGAGACATGACTGACTAGGCAGAAGATTATCCCGCAGTAGGATGCCATTGCTTCTCGAACTTAAAACATATCCACCGTTATAGCATCTGAAAATAATGGTACAGCAGAATAATGTCTGGAGAAGAGAAGAATCCTTACCTCGTGTGGCAATGCGAGCACGTATACGTTTGGCATGCAAAATGAGTGAAGGAAAGGAAAAATAAATATGGTCTGAATGTGGGTGAATTTCTGCTCTTCATAATGTGATGTGAGAACTCTGTGACGAACTCTGTGACGAATTATCCCTGACAAAGTAGCATGTTAGAAAATGACACAAGCAAATTCTTTCACTTCTAACAAAGACTTCCCGTATACGCGGCACCACGTTTACAAGCGCCAGTGTTTTTTATTTTTTATCTTGTCTGGTGTTTTTATGCTGAGTTGGTCTCACAGAAAAAATTTCATACGCCCAACGACTCTCGCCAATTCTTCTAGCTCCGAGACCGTGTCTTTCTGAAATTAAGGTATTAGGGCGGACATATTACTTTTTCCTTTCCGTCACTCGTTTTACACGCCAGTCATATACGTGCTCGCTTCGCCATACGAGGTAAGTCATCTCTTCTACAGAATTAGGAAGTGGCAGTTGAAATTTTTAGAGGTTATGGCAGAGATATATAAAAAAAGAGCAAAATATTGCTAAGTGAGACAAGAAATAGGATATTTAGGAGAGCCATAAACCCCCACATTCTGAAAAGGCACGAGAGACAAAAATAGGAAAACAAATACACACATTGTGAACTATACTGGGTGTATCGACATTTTACAAGCAATGGGTCGTGTTCCTAACACCAAAACAAGGACAAAAGTCAATATAAGTACATGTTCAAAAATCCATTGTTATTGAGTTATTTGGTTTAAAGAAGATAGACTGGGTTATATTTGTCATTCGTGTATATTTGTGGCTATTCTGTCTTCAGCGTTTAAAATTAACCAAGACATATTCCGTGAAACAATAAAAGGATATTCATATCGTGAGCAGGCTGATATGATTTTCAGTCACGCGAATTGTAATGGACGCGAGGCTGCAGGGTTTTTTCAGATTGTGTTTCCAGACCGAAGCCAGCCGAGTCATCCAACCTTTGCTACTGTTGTTGAGACAGGAATGTTTTAATTATTAACTGGAAATTTAAGAATATCACCACAGATATACTTAAAAAAACGAAGCTGCTATCGATTAACCATCATAAACAATCGCTCCTACCTCCCATTAGCATGGAACAGGCTTGCCTCCCTGCTAATGGAACACTACGTCTCCTTGGCCTCACACTCTCAGCGGAGCTCAAGTGGAATGACTATATCGAATCCTTTGCTAAATGTTATGAAAGTCGGTTCTCTGTGCAGGGCCCGGAAGTTTTTCCCGTCTGAGTCCATCCTGAACATATATAAATCTACAATCCTCCCATGTATTGAATACTGCTGCCACATCTGGTCGGATGCTCCTGCTATTCTCCTCGGGGTTCTTGATAAAATCCAACGGAGAATCTGTAATGTGATCGATACCGACTTGGCAGCCCGGATGCAGTCACTCTTTCACCGGCATGATGTGGTTTCCCTATGCCTCTTCTAAAAATACTTTCACGGCTTCTACTCCGATGAACTTAGATCACTAGTGCCCCCTAGGTACGAATTTGCACGAGATACTAGATTAGCAACTAGGTCCCACCCTTTTACAGTGAAACAGATAAATGTAACGGCAATTTCTACTCTACGTTTCTTTTCTAGCACTTCCCGCTTGTGGAATTCCCTTCCATATACTTGCTTCCCCGACAGCTACAATCTCCAGGAATTTAAATGTAAGGTCAATAGACATCTCTTATCACACTAACTCGCATCCATTCTCTCAAACCCTCTTCCCATCTACCCAACCCCCATCCTCGGTATCCTCATCAATCTATCACTCTCCTTCCGATACTTCTTATAACTAACCACTCTTTTTCATCACTTTCCCCTATGTAACCAACTGCACAATAGTGGCAGTTGAATGCCTTGCTTGGGGTGAAATGATAATATATATATGTGATTTCCGGCTTTCTTTTTTCTAATCTTCTCACTTTGTTTTTTTTTTTTCAATTGGAGTTCATATATCTATCGCCCGGTTCACACTCCATCCACGTCTATTGAACAGGTTAAGCGGCTCATCCCTTGTTCTCTGTTTAGGATGTGGTTTCCGGCTTTATCTTTTCCAATCTTCTCACTTTTTTTTTCAATTGGAGTAGATAGATCTATCTATCGCCCGGTTCACACTCCACCCACGTCTATTGAACAGGTTAAGAGGCTCATCCCTTGTTCCCTGTTTAGGATGTGGTTTCCGGCTTTCTCTTTTTCAATCTTTCCACTATTACGTAGCCCCCTGCACATCAGTGGCGTTACCGTCGGGGTGATAAGATTAAAAAAAAAATATATATATATATATATATATATAGCGACAGAGAGAAGAGAGAGGGGGAGAGGGACGGAGAGGGTGAGAGGGAGAGGGGGTAGAGGGAGAGAGAATAGCTGGCCACTCGTTTACTAGCGCAACTAGCCTTTCTCTGTAGGAGACGCCTGTTCAAACGCATTTGTGCTCGTTCAGCACAGAGAGGACCAACTTGCGGTTTATATTTCACTTATGCTGGGCGTAACTTATATTTTTCTGTGATCGCACACATCCTCTGGGGTAATCAAAACTTTGAACAAGGCCAGTACGCGATGAATTGTTACTTCGTGCTAGAAGAACAATACTTGGCTTCCAACATTTTCGTCAACCTAATTTCACTCACAAGGCTTCGTTCAACCCGTGATGTCATATAAGGGAACGTTTCATAGGTGTCGCTAACTGGGATCATCTCCCCAGGCCGAGAGAGAGAGAGAAAGAGAAACATATTAGAAAGGGAAAATGTAAGAGAGAATTGGAGATTCGCAGTTATAACGATAGATACATAAGAAGAGACTGATATACATATATATAGATAGATATGAATGGACTGAGGTAGTTGATTTTCTAAGTGCCGCTTAGATATGGCACAAAGGTCGAAAGTATGGGGTATCCAGTGAGGATCGAACCCACTTATAGGTTTTAACAAGACAAGCCTGCTAACCATTACACCACCTTCAGGTGTCCAACGATAGACTAGACTAGACTAGACTAGACTAGACTAGACTAGAAATATTTCTGGTGGCCGATATGAACTTTGATACTTTAAGCAATCGGAGTTGGTTTAAAAACACAAGTTTTCTGCTTTGGTGTCTTGTTTAAAAAGAGCCTAGTGCTGGTCACTCGTTGCTGTGTTTACGCACTGAACAAACGCAAAAACTTTCAATGAATGCTTCCGTATTTTCCCACACTAATTTCGGTTTTCTCGCCAGCCATAATCACGCTGGGAATTAAATATCTAGAGACATTAATTTTGAACTCCTAATATTTCATTTATTTCAAACTATGCTGCTTCAATACCACAAGGAATTTAAGCAAGAGAAATAACTCACTCTTTGAGGTAACGTGTCTAACTCTTTTAATTTTTTTTTTCCTGAAGAAACTGATTTACCTTAGAATACGATTAGTGCTGTTGTTTGCTGTCTGCAAAATAAATCATATACAGTAGTTCTTTACTGGAATAAAAAAAAAATTAAAGCGGCAAGAATTAGTTTTTTTCATCCTTAGTAGTGTTGACATTACTGGTCTCGTTTCAAAAATGCGTTCAGGAAGCAAAACATAAAATAATAAATAAAAATAAACAAATTCTTTGGCAAAAATATTTAAGCGTTTTATTTATTTATTCTTAATAAGAAATGGAGACGTATATTTGCTTTCTCAATAGTCAAGAAGATTTATTTCCTTCAAATGGTGTGCGTCATTGTGTTATGTAGACAAACTAATAATGTCTTATTTCTTTTGTGATAAGATTTATCGTTATTAGCAATCTGAAAAATGATTTTATTAAATAAATACACGTCTCTTCAAAAATAGATGTTTCTCGAAGTAAAAGTCGTGTCGAGGGGTTCGGGTGTTACTGATAATTCTAGAAATAATTATGCTACTATTCTATACTGAAATGAATCCAATTTATGGTTCTTGAGCGACACAATGTAGAGTGTTACTATAAAAATGGTTATGAATTCATGGCTGTATCTGACTACCGGGCACACCGGGCACGGGTCCGGGAGGGCCGATCCGTGCAATCACAGTGAAAATCCGGGCAAGGAAAAATGTCTTCGTCAGAAATCAAACTAAACAATTCACGAAAAAAGAAAGAAAGAAAGAAAGAAAGAAAGAAAAACGAAGAAAACATCTGAATGAACGCAGTAAAAATCTGTTTGTTTATTTATTAATTTTGGAAGAAAAGATGGGTTATGTTCAGAAAGTCCGAATGGAGTACTGCTGCCATTTATGGTCAGGTGCCCCTGCCGTTCTCCTCAGTGTTCTTGACAAGCTCCAAAGGAGAGTCTGTAATGTGATAGGTACTGATCTGGCGACTCGACTGCAGCCACTTTCCCATCGTCGAAATGTGGCCTCCCTCTGTCTCTTATATAAATACTTTCATGGCTTCTTCTCGGATGAGCTTAAGTCACTGATGCCTCCTCAACAGGTGTTTACCCGTGCAACCAGACTGGCAACTGGGTCCCACCCATTCACAGTCAGGTTAGCCAAATGCAGACGACAATTCTACTCCTGCAGCTTCCTCTCTCGCACTTCCCGCCTGTGGAACTCACTCCCGTATTCTTGCTTTCCTGACGGCGACGACCTCCAGAAATTTAAATGCAAAGTTAATACTCATCTACTAACCACTGGACTCTAGCTCTCTCCCCTCCCCTGTATAATCTTCACTTTCTCTCCGCCTATGTATCTGTCATTGCACCTGCTTTCTCAGCTTTCTATTGTTCCTTTCTAACTAGCTTGTACTCCTCACTCTTTTCTAATTAATCGTCTTACATTTATGTAACCCCCTGCACATCAGTGGCGTTTCTGCCTTGCTCGGGGTGAAATGATTTAAAAAAACAAAAACAAAAAAACGATTTCCTGCTTTCGTTCACGTTCTGTGACGAATTTCCACTGGAATAGCCAAAGAAAATCCGCAAAAATCATGGTTTCTGGAAACGGATGACACTGATGACGTCATCAACTTGTCAACTAATAAATCCGGGCAACTTTCTCTGTGCCCGGTGTTTTTTAGCATTAGCTACGGCCCTAAACTGGGTGTTGGTCTTGGGTAGGGCCTCTGCTTGAGAGATTTTTGAAGAGCGTGAGACCAGTTCATAGTTACGGTTATTCCCGGGTCTACCCAAGCTATGGACAAATAGTTAACCCCAAAATACAAATGTTGATATGTCCTAGGTTGTTTAACACAATTAAATGTAAATACCAGGAAATAAAATCTGAAATCCGGAACTCTTCTCTCATATTCATCTTTTGATCTGAAACTCTATTGTCTTCAGTGAACAAGAAAAACAAATAACTTGGCCTCTCCGTCCCAGTAGTTTTAGCAGGGACTATGTATCATTCTGATATGAAGTATTTTAACTATTTAGACTATTTACATTGTTCATAATCTTGTCGTCATATTTAATGTCATATCCAGGACGTCTTACTCTCCAGCCATCTTGAGGTGATATACGTAGACCCAGTGAAGAAAAATGATGACTGAAGTACTCTAGTTACTTGCTCCAAATAGTTGTGATTTCAGCAGTTACTACAATGGAAATAACTGAAAGTGAGATATCTGAAAGCGGCATGACACGTGGAACTAGAACAATCTACGTGTTGTGGAATCTCCCCTTTTATATATGATAATGGACTCGACTGAGTATACATATACTCCTGTTATAGAGAGAACAGCAGTTGAGAGTTACGAGTTAAGAATTGAGAGGAATCGTAGAGATCCGTTAGGGTTATCGGAGAGTACCGGAACTGATACGTAAGTTACCGAGAGATACCAAAGTTACCCAGAAACTACCGAATCAGTAGTCAGACTAGCTCTGAGCTCCACTCAGCTAGAATAATATACACGAATATACTATTTCCAACGACTTCACTTCAAGACTTGTATATATTTATTTCTTACTAATGGCATTCCATAATTTACTAACCTGCGTTTAAGTTGGTATATTACGTTCAATATAACTTACTTTTCTATCTCGATATCTGTTTTTGTTGTTCTTTATTTTGTGCGGTTTCTCACCCATAATCCACAACCCTACCCCAATTGATTAAATATGGGTTTCCGTTCCAAATTCTACCGTATATTACAGAAAGAATACCGAAGCGAACAACTGCCGAAATGTCGTGAGTATGACAGTAAAGATTAGAACAAAAGTCAGAACAATATAAATAGTATTATATATATATATATATATATATATATATATATATATATATGTGTGTGTGTGTGTGTGTGTGTGATTTTATCTCTATACTATATCCATGTTAAGATATCTGGGCAAAATGTTTTTCTGTTGGTAAGCAGTACAGTTTGTATAAAAAAAAAAACAATGAATATCCTCATGAGTAAACAGTTGTCTTTATTATCTAACTATTTTGTTAAACTGTGGTGCTATTGCTTCATTAGCAACCTTGAAAAAAAAAGGTGCATAGATAGATAGATAGATAGAGAGAGAGAGAGAGAGAGAGAGAGAGAGAGAGAGAGAGAGAGAGAGAGAGAAATAGGAAGAGAAAGATCGATGAATTAAAAAATGTGTAATGATCTTAATTATATAAATAGATGTATCAGATGGGCTATATTCATACACACACACACATAAATATATATATTATTAGTTATAGTTTAGAACATGTACAAATTATAATTTACTACAAAAGTGTAAATTTTGTTTCGACATCGATAAAACAATGTCTCATCAGGTAGATAATAATGATGGTAATAAACGTTATTTTTGAAAAGGAAAATTAAAAAATCTCACTTCCTCCTCATTTTTTGTGATATATATATATATATATATATATATATATATATATATATATATATATATTCCATTTGTAAACTAGTTATTACGCGACCTATTACCTATTATTACGCGATTTGCAAATCGCCTGAAGACACCACTCATGGTAGAAACCTAGGTCGCGTAATATCTCGTTCACAAATAGAAAATACTCAAAAGTTCTACAATATAATTGTATTAAACACTTTTTAATACAAATGTGTACTGGTCTAACCTTATCATGACCAGAAACTAAGTAATTGAACAATATATATATATATATATATATATATATGTCCATATCCGGCGTATTGTGTCTTCCAATACCAGCTTCGTGATATGTCTACGTCTGTGACGCTAACAACGGAAATTCGGTGCCGCGTGTCGTTTTGACTAGAAGTTTTGGCGACTGTTTTGCAAGAGTGTACCCCGCATCTCGTGACCTTAGCGGTAGTAAAACGGGTGCACAAGGAACACCGTTGTTTCTGCATAGCTGGGGTGGGCGTAGGAGCAGATTTCGAAAAGGAAAGTCTATTCTGTTCGTAGTGAAGTTCAAGAAAGGAAAATATATATTCGATAGGTAGTAAGATAAGAAGGGGAAAAAGTTGGGAAGAAAGTGATCAAGAAAACTAAAAGAAGAGAAAAGGTCAGTAGAAAATAGAGAATGCAATGTTAAAGGAATATAGATAGATAGATAGATAGATAGATAGATAGATAGATAGATAGATATGAACAGACTGAGATAGATAGATAGATAGATAGATAGATAGATAGATAGATAGATAGATAAGAACAGGGTGAGATAGATAGATAGATAGATAGATAGATAGATAGATAGATAGATATGAACAGACTGAGATAGATAGATAGATAGATAGATAGATAGATAGATAGATAAGAACAGGGTGAGATAGATAGATAGATAGATAGAGAGATAGAAAGATAGATAGATAGATAGATAGATAGATAGATAGATAGATAGATAAGAACAGGGGGAGATAGATAGATAGATAGATAGATAGATAGATAGATAGATAGATAGATAGATAGAACAGACTGAGATAGATAGATAGATAGATAGATAGATAGATAGATAGATAGATAAGAACAGGGTGAGATAGATAGATAGATAGATAGATAGATAGATAGATAGATAGATAGATAGATAGATAAGAATAAAACAGGGTGAGATAGATAGATAGATAGATAGATAGATAGATAGATAGATAGATAGATAGATAGATATGAACAGACTCAGATAGATAGATAGATAGATAGATAGATAGATAGATAGATAGATATGAACAGACTTAGATAGATAGATAGATAGATAGATAGATAGATAGATAGATAGATAGATATGATATGAACAGACTTAGATAGATAGATAGATAGATAGATAGATAGATAGATAGATAGATATTGTTATGTCGTGAGTAAGAATAAATAACTCAACAACAGGAATAGGTTAATTGTTGTATTCCGTGAAAATAATACTTACAAAGGTTATTAGTATCCAATACAAGAATAAGGGTTAATCGTCTCAACCGTCGTAAGACGTAGTATGAGCAATGGGTACTTCCGGGTCGTCACCGGAAGTCTACCACTGACTTGTCGATCGGCTGCTCGGCACACTCTCCTACGTAGATTTACATAGTAATGGAATTGTCCATTATAGCCGAATAGGCGCGGGCTTCCCAACAAAAATAGAGAATGCAACGTTAAAGGAAAACTGATATATATTTACACAATTGATAGAGAAAAATAATAAGACATAAATTTGTGAAAAAGCAAGCAAGGAAAAGGCAGAAAGATGAAAGGTAGATACGAACAGACCGAGATAGATAAATATATATGTAGATAGATATAAAGAGGCTGAGATAAAAAATAAACACAGAGAGATATAAACTGATTGTGATAGTTAATGAAAAAACTGAAAGAGATAGATATGAGCTTCACTAAACGTCGCTTAGATGTGGCACAAAGCCGAAATTATGGAGTACCTAGTGAGGATCAAACACGGTTGTAATAGATTCTATCAAGTCAAGATTGCTAACCATTACATCACGCCAAGTTGCCCCAAACGGAAAATTATGAATAGTCTGAGATACATAAATATGAAGTTAAATGACAGAAATATATATATATATATATATATATATATATATATATATATATATATATATATATTTAGAAAGATAGATATCTTGCCATTATGAACTTTTATCCATCCATTTTTCAGCACCTTATTTACTTTGGCTTTGAAATTCGCACAGGAGTAATCTAATATTTCTAGTAGCGAGATGGATATTATACTAAAATATAGAAGTTCTGTTCTGATTTATAATGATGAACAAGGGACTAAAAAGACCTCCGATTGATATTTTGACATTGCAATGGGTTCCCTAGATTCGGCTGAGCCTCTGATCTTGTGGGATTATTTATTCTTTGCAACTTAATCAATTACGAGGATGTAGCTACTGATAGTATAGGTCTATATAGAGATGATGGTTTACTGATTGTTAGAAATTCTACTTGAATTAGGGTTGATCGTATTAGATAGATAATACACAGGGAATTAAAGAGTTTAGGCCTTAGGGTAGAAATAACAACCAACATTAAGCAGGTAGACATTTTAGATGTTACTCTAGACCTTAACAAAAATTCTTTCCAACCTTATATGAAGGCTAATTCCAACCCAATGTACATAAATCCTAATTCTAACCATCCCCCATCAGTTATTAAACATATACCATCTTCTATTGAATCTAGACTTAGCAACAACTCATCTAGTAAAGTAATTTTTGATCAGCATAGCAAAATTTATAATTCTGCACTTAGAAACAGCGGTTATAGGGCTACTGATATCAAATTCAGAAAGCCTACTGACAATGATATCAACAAGAAGAAAAGATATAGAAAAATCATCTGGTTTACCCCTCCCTACAATATGATGGTTAAAACTAAATTGGGACAAAACTTTTTCAAACCTAATCAGCAAACACTTTCCTAAACTAATCAAACCTAACACTTTCCTAAACTAATCCTCTTAGCAAAATATTCAATATTAATACACTCAAGTTAAGCTATAGTTGCACGGATAATTTAGGAAAAATAATTAAAAAACATAATAACAAAGTCTTCGACAAGTTTTGATACATAAAACACGTTAACTTACAATGCTCAAATAGATCGTACCAAGGACTAAAACACTAATATAAGCGGATGTAATTGTAGAAATTCTAAAGATTGCCCTTTGCATAATAATTATCTAGTTAGCTCCATAGTTTATCTTTGTACCGTCTCCACAATTGAAAATCCGAAAACAATAAAGGTATATATCGGTTATACTAAAAACCTGTTTAAAACTCGCTGGCATCAACAAGAGTTCTTATAAATACAGCACTTCATTATCCAAATACGATTGGTCTTTAAAGGGAAAAGACAAAACACCCACTGTTAAATGGAAAATTCTTACAAAGGCCCGAACTTATAACTCCCTCTGTGCAACTTGCTACATCTGTCTTAACGAAAAATTAGAAATTATCAAATTTAGGGACAAGGTCAAACTGTTAAACCAGAGAAATGAACTCACTGTTCACTGTAAATACAGTTCAGCATTTACATTAAAATCCTGGTTGTAATAGTGAGAAATTAAGTAAAATCTCTTTAACTGCCTTTTTGATAGATGTTTTTTGTTCGGGTTGGGCGTTCTAGTTGATTCTTGCTGGGTGTGTCATTCGCCATGTGTTATCATACTGATATTTGCCGGGCGTTCGACTCGGCATTGGTCGGCGGGTTGTATGGTTGTGGGGTGTTCTACCCGATTTCGGTTTTCGCGGGTCCGGGGACTTGTAAAAAGTTTGGAAACAGTGTAGGAATTGGGCCTTGAGAATCATGGTTATTAGGGATTTTGCTTGTTTTGAACCTTTTAAAATCCTTCAACTTGAAACAAACCTTATCACCTGATAAGACACAAGAAGTGTCGAAACAAAATAGATACTTTTGTAGTGATATTATAAGATATTCAGTTATAATTTCAGTTATAATTTCTGAATAAATATTATTAGCTCTACTTTGTATTACGCACTTTTTTAAGAATAGTGTTTCTTTGGAAACGGAATATTATTTCATCCATACCTACACTATACTTATATAGATAGATAGATCAGTCAGTCAAGTGCCATACGTGAAACACGCTTGGGAAATCATGTCTCGAAAGATACATGACTGACTGGGCAGAAGATTATCCTGCGGTAGGTTGCCATTACGTTCTACGGTAGACTGGTTACCAGCCAAGGCTGTAAAACACAGTCTATCTTGTTATTTAACCAATAGCTGGAAGTAAGATAAGGATTACTACGTTTCCCAAGGGTATTTGCGCGTAAGTGAATAGATAACTATCTATCTATCTAGCTAGCTAGCTAGATAGATAGATATGAACAGACTGAGATAGATAGATAGATAGATAGATAGATAGATAGATAGATAGATATGAACAGACTGGCATAGATAGATAGATAGATAGATAGATAGATAGATAGATAGATAGATAGATAGATAAATATGAACAGACTGAGATATAAAGATAGATAGATAGATAGATAGATAGATAGATAGATAGATAGATAGATAGATAGATATAGAACAGACTGAGATAGATAGATAGTTGGATATGAACAGACTGAGATAGATAGATAGATAGATAGATAGATAGATAGATATAGATATGAACAGAGTGAGATAGATAGATAGATAGATAGATAGATAGATAGATAGATATAGAACAGACTGAGATAGACAGATAGATAGATAGATAGATAGATAGATAGATATATAGATAGATATGAACAGGCTGAGATAGATAGATAGATAGATAGATAGATAGATAGATAGATAGATAGATAGACAAATATAGCGTTAAAGATCAAGGAAAGAATAGATGATAAATTAATGAAAAACAGCATAAAAGTTTATAAAAAACAGAAAGTGTAAAAAGAAAAAAAAGAATGAAGGATAGAAGAACCCCAAAGAAATGTAAAGTAAATATAATGAATGAAAGAAAAATTGAGAATAAAAAAGAAAATCTGAGATAGAAAGGAAACATGGATTACAAGAAAGAAAAAAAGATGGAAACGGAAATGAAACAAACTGTAAACGGAAATAAAGTCCAAAACAAATAATATATATATATATATATATATATATTGTTTAATACTTAGATTTTGGTCCTTATAGGGTTAGACCAGTACACATTTGTATTAAAAAAATGATTTATACAATTATATTGTAGAACTTTTGAATATTTTTCATTTTTAAACGATTTATTTTGCTACCTTGGTTTCTATCATGGGTGGTGTCTTCAGGCGATTTTTAATAACTAATAGGATTTTTTTATTAAAAATCGCCTGAAGACACCACTCATGGTAGAAACCAAGGTAGCGAAATAACTCGTTGAAAAAAAAATAAAATAAAATAAAAATATATATATATATATATATATATATATATATATATATATATATATATATAACAGGGAAGTTGTTTGTCTGCCGTCTGTCTGTCTGTCTGTCTGTATGTATGTCCTTTATACAAATCTACAAATTTTATCCGATTCTCAGCAACCTTCACACAAATATTTTTACGACTTCCAGTCAGGTCGTGAGCTACGTATGTTTTCCGATTTCGCCCTGAATTTGGAAATGAACACACCTATATCCGATCAGGTCTGATTAAGATCAGGATTGCATGTCTTTTATCGTGGTTCTTGCTGCAGAATTTTCTCTAATTTGGTAAAATTATAGTTTTTAGTCTCAAACATTAGTAAATCTTCTCGAACGACTCATTTTCTCTAATATCGGAAATCGATACCCCCGATATTCTATCAAATCTGATCAAAAGCTGATATTCAGTCATGAAAATGGCCCATTTTTTCCAATTTTACTCCCGATGAGTACGATAAGTTTTCATGGACTTACTTAGGTTAGTTTATCCTTGGATGACTTATTGGACTCCGATATTGGAAATCGATACCCCGATATCCTATCGAGTTTGATCAAAATCAGGTTTTCAGCTTTTTTATTTTTATTTTTGCTTCGGGTTTTGCTCTAAGTATGTATAATTGTAGTTCTTAGTCTTAACAAACTACGTTTCTCGTGCCAACGTCCAAAGAGTCTGAGCTCCAGGATCACGGATCAGTTTTAAAGCTTTCATTACACCCTAGCAACGCCGAGCTATACTGCTAGTATATTAGGTGCGATTGGTAAATTGTCGCAATTATTTCATTATTTCAAACATTCTTTAGGCTGAGTTCCAGGACCATGGATTAGTTTTAAAGCTTTCATTACACCCTAGCAACTTCACGATATTCTGCTAGTATATAAATAAATGATAAATATTTGACAACACAAGTGAAAGTAAAGAATCTTAAAATCTTAGCTTAACGATTTTGGAGTCTAATTCTTGAATATATGAGGCAATTCTTTCACATATCATAGGGATAGAATTTTCTGAAAATAGATGGATGTTTGTAGTAATCATTTTTTTCTGTTGAATTTAAAATAACTTTAAATCTATATAAAAAATTTTCAAAACTTGGTCTTAAAATAAGTTTTGTCGTCGTCGTCTTTCTGTCGATATGTTACCAATCTTATTCTTCCAAGAGATATTTACATTTCAGTATTATATTAGACACAGAAAAAGTTAATATCAAAAGATTTTTTTTTCAAAATCATACGGAAGGGAATTCCACGGATGGGATGTGCGAGACAAGCGATGGGTTCAGAAAGAACAAGAGACACCGTTGGTTCCAAAACAAGATCGATTCGGCAAGAAAGTCATGTTGTGCGTTTGGTGGAAGTTTGAAGTAATCGTGCATTTTGAGTTGGTTCCGAATGGTCGTGCCATCAGTGCCGAACCTTACTGTCAGCAACTTGAGCGGGTCTACGAAAAGTTGAAGCAAAAGTAGCCGGCTCTGATCAACCGAAAGCGCGCTTTGATGCAGCAGGACAATGCCAAGCCACACACCGTCAGGAAGACTAAATACAAGTTTGAAGAGCTGGACGGCGTTGAGGTTATGCCACATCCAGCCTACAGTCCTGACTGTGCTCTATCAGATTACGGCCTTTTCCGCTCAATGCAACACTTTCTGAAGGGCCGCCGATTCGACTCGTTTGATGAAGTCGAGGAAGCGTGTCATGAATTCCTTGATTCGAAGCCGGCTGAATGGTACTTTGACCAGATCCGAAAGCTCGCAGATCTATAGCAGGAAGTCTTGGAAAATGATTGTCTTTATTTTGAGCAATAAATTTTGTTGTTTTTGCGAGTAAAATTTTGATTTTTTGCAAGTGTTTTCTTGGCGATTAAAATTTCAAACATTTTGCAAGTGTTTACGAACTTTTGTGACAACCTAATATCCAAAGAGAACGAATTAATTAAACGGTTGATTGGTCAACATTTCAGTCGTTAATTCTTTATCTACGCTTTATTGAATCTCCATCCAGCGTTTTAAGTCTTTTGTTTCATTGAATCTCACAAATAAACTCTCTAACAAATGCCATCATTTTTACGCCATGTGTACTCTACTACTAATAATAATCATGTAGGCCGTATAAATTGATAAAAATAGCAATATTTCACTTCATTTTCAATTTCCTAATGTTAAAAATTATACGGAATTTTTCTTTAATTGTAATTTCAAAACATACATCCCCATTTTAGTATATAAAGAACTAGCAGTATAGCCCGGCGTTGTACGGGTGTAATGAAAGCTTTAAAACTAATCCATGGTCCTGGAGCTCAGACTCTTTGGACGAAAGACTAAAAAGCAATAGTTTTTTCCAGTTAAAGCGAAACCGTAGACTGAAAGAAAAGTGAATGGATGTAAGTCAAATTTTGATTAACTGATATCGATATCAAATAAGTGTTTTTCGTCGTAAACTGAATGTTGAAGGCTAAATAAGTCCTCTGAGTAAATGGTATCATGGCTGAGACTAAGAACTACAATTATACCTACTTAGAGCCAAACCCGAAGCAAAAGCTAAAATAAAAGGGCAGAAAATATACAGACATACAGGCAGATAAACAGATACACACAAACATCTTGCCTTTTTTATATATATATTATCGATTTTCTGCGCTATTGTAAGAACTGCAACTTTGAAACTTCTGAATATCGTTTCTTATATCTTTGTCTATGAGTGTATCAAATTTGATTAAAATCGGACCACTCCTTCTATAACCCGATTTTTTCGATTATTGATTTTTGATATTTGTCTGGGGTACATCGACACAAAACCTAGCTAAGACCACTCGCAGACGCTTATAGTACAGCTTTGTAAATTTTCAAGAAAATCAGTTCAACCGTTTCGGAGTCTATAGGTAACGGACACACACACACACACACAGACACACACACATACACACACACACAGACAAAGTTCCATTTATAAATAAGTTCGTCCGTCCGTTACGTCACTGAAGAAAGATAACACACTTTCTCTCTACACAAGGTTTTCCTTCCCCTCTATCTTTTTATAAACGCCACTCTCCTTAGCCTTTCTCTATCTTTTTATAAACGCTACTCTCCTTAGCCTTTCTCTCACCTTTGACAAACGGAAGAGTAGTAAAGAGTGAGAGAGTAGGAGGAGAGAGACTATAGCATTACCGTATCAGTAGCAGCTTAAGATTGTGGTTTTTGCAGTACTTGTTTGTGTGTATATGTGTGTGTACTGTACAATGTAGTAAAATAGGTAGGTTTGTTATCGTATGCCGCGACCTAAAAATGAAATTTCTGGCCTCTACTCCCTTGGCCATTATTCAGTTGGTCTCTTCTGTTTACAATGAACACAGGTGTCATTTCAATAATAAATAAAAATGCTCTTACACAATGTCTTACAAAATAGCGTACAGTATTTTGGTTACGGTCTGTGCATACTCCACTTAATATAATATAAGATTACAGTAAAGTAGCTTCTATGGACATTACTTTTATAGATATTTTAATAAAATTACTCTCTGTGTTATTGTTATTTTATTATCCAATACCTTTACGTTTGAAGACGTTACTATCATTTGCAGTATGACAAAGTAAAAATGTTCCAGTAAATCGACGAGTTTCTCTAGTGCTTTCATAATAAATAATAAAATAATTTACTTATAAAATAATAATAAAATTGTTTACTTTTTCTTCTACGGATGAGCTGGTGATATAATGGATAAATCGAGTTCTTTACACTCACTTAAGCGCAAATAGACTTAAGAAACGTCATTTCTACCCCTAGAGCTATGGGTTAAATATTAAGATTTATACATGAAAAAATCATTCTCAAGACCAAAAAAAATGTTAACGAAATATTCACTAGAAATAAAGAATTTTTGCAGTCCGAAATATATTGCCTTAAATAATCCACCATAGGTCGATAAACCGTGAAAATTTGTATTTTTAACGGCTTATCGCCCTATTGTGGATTATTTAAAGCTGACAGATAGTTTTCATTATAATAATAAATTGTCACTGTGCAGTATTTACATTATTCTGACTAGTGTCCTCATTTTTGTTGACAATTGTTCGACGTTTAATAATAGATCATTCTATTTGTCTATATTTCTGAGATGAGGTCGTGTTTACAGTAATTACATTATTCGGACTATTGTCCTCATCTTTGTTGCCATTTGTATGACGTTTCGACCATTGTACACTCCTGCCTTCTTCAGCTGCAACAAAGATGAGGAAAATAGTCAAAATAATGTAAATACTGTAAATACTACCTCATCTCAAAAATAGACTATGTTATTGTGCATTATTTTACCTCATGTGGCTACAGAGCCTTGTACAAGGTGAAAATTATTGTAAAATATTAGAGATTTTACAATAATGCAAAATTAGCAACTGCTCTTTGATTTTTAGTAAAAACTTCTTACCTCCACCTTGTCTGCCAGTAAACTTTACTTTATGCCGCTAGATAGCGTGATGTTCAGGGGTATAAATGTTAAGAAATCACTCTCTATTTCTCTCTATTGTCCTAGAATGCGGTCGTGTCAAAACGTGTTTCATCTCCTCCGGGAAGATCTCTTCCAACAGGCAGGCCGACTGCTTGATTTCACAAAACCATGTGGCGCACCAAAGCCTGCACTGCCTTTGTACACACATTAGTAAAACCCACGACAAGTTGTAACTCATCACGTTACAGAATGAATGGAACGAAAATGAAGAAAAAAAAAACAGTTGAATAATGAAAGCAGGAAATTATGAGAAAAAAAGAAAAGAGTAATAGAAAAGAAAAATAAATAAAAGAGAATTAAAAGCGAATGAAAAACTCAAAGGAATAAAAAAATGAGAAGTAGAAGGAAAAGAAAGCAGAAAAATATGAGAAAAAATTGAAAAGAAATAATTCGAGACGAAAATAAATACACCAAAATGAATGAAAATGAAAAAAATAACAGCAGTTAAAAGAAAGGAATATAACACGGGAAGAGAAGAATGAATGAAAACAAAGGAAAAAAGAAATAAAATAAAGAAAAAGAAGAATGAATGTAGAAAAAAGAAAGAGAAAAGAATAAACAAAAAGAAAAATGAATGAAATAAAAGAAAAGGAAAGGAATGAAACGAAACGAAGAAATAGGAGAATGAATGAACATAAATTAAAAGAAAAGAGTGGAACAAAGAAAGTTAAGACTGTATTTGAAAAATTGAAACAAGTAAAATGAAGAATGAAGAAAAAGAAAGGAAAAAAAGAATGAAACAATGAACATAATGAATAAATCAAGAGAAAGGAAAAGAAAGGAATGATACAAAAAAGAGACGAATGAATGAAAAGAAAGGAAAAAAGGAATGAAACAAAAAGATAAAAATAAATGAAAAAGAAATGAAAGAAAGAGGACAACAAATGACAAAAGGAAAGATTTAGAAGAATGAATGAAAAGAAAGGAAAAGAAAGCAAATAAATGAAGAAAGAGAAGAATAAATGAAAGAAAGAAATAAAAATAAAGACAAGAATGAATGGAAGGAAAAGAAAAAAGAAATAGAACAATAAAAAAGAAGAATATATGTAGAGAAAGGAAAAGAAAAGAATGACACAAAGAAGGTCAAGAATAGAGGAAAAGAAAGACAAAGAAAATGAATGAAAGAAAGAGATGAAACAAAGCAAGAGAATAATAAATGAAAAGAAAAGTAAAAGAAAGGAATCACACAAAGAAAGAGAAGAATGAATGAAAGAAAGAAAAAAGGAATGAACAAGGAAAGAGAAAAGTAAATCTAGAAAAAATGAAAAGAAAGGAATCACACAAGGAAAGAGAAAAATGAATGAAAAGAAAGGAAAAATGGAATTAAGCAAAAAAAAGAAGAATAAATCTAGAGAAAGGAAAAGAAAAGAATCTCACAAAGAAAGAGAAAAATGAATGAAAAGAAAGGAAAAATGGAATGAAAAAAAGAGTAGAAGATATCTAGCGAAATGAAAAGAAAGGAATCGCACAAAGAAAGAGAAGAATGAATGAAAGAAAGAAAAAGGAATGGACAAAGAAAGAGAAAACTAAATCTATAAAAAGGAAAAGAAAGGAATCACACAAAGAAAGAGAAAAGAAAAGAGAAGAGAAAGGAAAAGAAAAGAATCGCACAAAGAAAGAGAAAAATGAATGAAAAGAAAGGGAAAGTGGAATGAAACAAAGAAAGAGAAGAATAAATCAAGAGAAAGGAAATGAAAAGGAATGAAACAAAGACATACGAGCATAAATGAAAAGAAAGGTAAAAAGAATGAAACGATATAATGGTACAAGGAATGGTACAAAGAAAGAGAAGAATGAATGTAGAGAAAGGAATGAAAGAGAAGTCTAAATGAAAACATTCAGGAAAAAAGAAGTGTGATAAAATGTAAACAAACGAGAATGAGATTAAATACTATTTTAAAAATACAAAACATGTTTTAGAAATATGCAACCGATAGCTTTAAATTGGAGAGCACGTCCGGAAAATAAATATATAAAAACAGAAAAAATAAAGAAAGAAAATCTTACACATTTCAGAAGAGAACTCGTATTACCTTCACATTTTTTTTATTTTTCTAGCTTTTTAACTTTATTCGTAAATTAGAACTATAATTTCCCCTGTCGACACTTCAGCACAACCATTTGTAATGTCTGGCCTTGAAAGATGTCTTGATCCGAAACCTATATGCCGAATGGAATAAAAAAGGAGAAAAATTATTGTACATGTTGTAATCGACACTCAGATCACTCCCTCAGGTCATACTTCATCATAACTTACTCGTGTTTGACAAAGACGAGCTGGAATAGATGGCTTACTGTCGCCCAAGATATGGCAACCAATCAAAGCAATAAAGTCGCTCGTTAACATTAGAAAACATATTATTAACCCGTTTTAATCCAGTGTCCTCAGGTTTTAGAACATTAAATCTAAACTTATTTATAAAGGGAACTTTGTCTCTGTGTGTGTATGTGAGTGTGTCTGTGTGTGTGTGTGTGTCCGTTACCTATAGACTCCAAAACAGCTGAACCGATTTTCTTGAAAATTTACACAGTTGTACTATAAGCGTCTGCGAGTGGTCTTAGCTAGCTTTTGTATCGAAGTACCCCCGATTAATATCGAAAATCAATAATCGAAAAAATCGGGTTATAGAAGGAGTGGTCCGATTTTAATCAAATTTGATACACTCATAGACAAAGACATAAGAAACGATATTCAGAAGTTTCAAGGTTGCAGTTCTTACAATAGTGGAGAAAATCAATAATGTATATATATAAAAGGCAAGATGTTTGTGTGTGTGTTTTTTTATTTCCCTGTATGTCTGTATTTTTTCAGCCCTTTTATTTTAGTTTTTGCTTCAGGTTTGGCTCTGAGTAGGTATAATTGCAGTTCTTAGTCTCAGCCATGATACCATTTACTCAGAGGACTTATTTAGCCTTCAAAATTCAGTTTACGACGAAAAACATTTGATATCGATACCAGGAAATCAAAATTTAACTTACATCCATTAATTTTTCTTTCAGTCTACGGTTTCGCTTTAACTGGAAAAAACTATTGCTTTTTAGTCTTTCGTGTCAACGTTCAAAGAGTCTGAGCTCCAGGACCATGGATTAGTTTTAAAGCTTTCATTACACCCGAGCAACGCCGGGCTATACTACTAGTATATATATATATATATATATATATATATATATATATATATATATTACGTGCGATTGGTAAATTGTCGCAATTATTTTATTATTTCAAATATTCTTTAGGCTGAGTCTGAGCTCCAGGACCATGGATTAGTTTTAAAGCTTTCATTGCACCCGAGCAACGGTTATACCAGTATATGCTATACTTATTGTATATAATAATTATTGTGATTTATAAATCACAAGAATCTTTCTTCCAACCGGGCAATATTTGGAAGCTAATTTTATTGATGAATCAATATGTCTTCACTACCTATATAATAATGGTTTTATATAATGATTCATGCCCATTATTTTTTACATTTTTTATGCTCTCCTGAAATGAGGACACTGGGTTAAAATCGGTTCAGGAGATAGAACAATAACAGAATTTAAGAAGACAGAAAATAACGATAGACATTACTTTTAAATTTTGAATGATCAAACTTGGCTGGGAAGATAGAAGTCGGAAGAGAGTTCCAACCTGTCACAGGTGTTTACTCGTGCAACCAGGATAGTAACTGTGTCCTACCCATTCACAGTTAGATCAACCAAATGCAGACGAAAATTTTACTCCACCAGCTTCTTTTCTCGCACTTCCCGCCTGTGGAACTCTCTTCCATATTCTAACTTTCCTGGCGGCTACAACCTCCAGGAATTTAAATGCAATGTCCATACCCATCTCTTAACCACTTAACTCTAGTTCTTTCTACATCACCCTGTATATCTTTTACTTTCTCTCTACCTTTGCAACTGTCATCACACATGCATTCCCGTCCTTCTCTTGTTCTCTTCTCTTACACCCCCTCTAACTGGTTTGTTTTTCTCTTTACTCTCCTCTTATATAATCTTTTTCTCTTATTGTAGCTTCCCGCGCATCAGTGGCTTTACCGCCTTGCATGGGGTGAAACGATTAAAAAAAAACACAAGCGAGAAGTGCAAGAGAAGAAACCGTTGACAGAGAGCGGCAGGTTACATTTCGCTGTTTTATCTGTAAATTGATGTAACCTTGCCCCTAATCTAGTCTTCTTCTTCCATGTTCCGTGCCTATTCATGACATAGCCAATCAAGGCTCTCCGCATCTCTATTGTAGGGATTAACACTCCTTCTCCTGTTATCCTACACAAATCCCGCTCCGTCATCCATCGACTCAAGTCCATCAAGTATGTCACACGTTGCTTTCTCGTGTCTCACTTTCTTTCTATCCGTCCCGTGAGCATTAAATTTTCCAAGCCCTACTTCCTCACTACATGTCCCAAAAACTTCAGCAGTCTTTCCCTGAAATTAAGTATAATTTTTTTGTGTATCCATCTTTTCTTAAATCTCGTCGTTCTGTCCATGGTATCCTCAGAATCCTTCTGTAGAACCAAATTTCGCTTGTTTCAAGTTTTTTTCTACATCTTTGATGAAATTGTTCAGCATTCACTGCCATATTGAAGGACAAACGTGCGACGTGTGTCCTTCAATATGGCAGTGAATGCTGAACAATTTATAAATTTGTTTCCAGCAAAATTTTCCTGTTTCTCGAAACACTATTCAGATTCTGGAATACATCTTTGGCCATACCAATATACCTTTGACTCTCAGTGTCACACTTTCCGTCTTCTGTTAGGATACTTCCCAGGTATCGAAAATATTGTACCTGCTTGATTTTAGTCTCCCCTACTTGGATTTGACATTTTGGGCTCCAGTTTTTATTGATTGCCATGCATTCAGTTTTTTTTTCTTTTTTTTTCTTTTTTTTTTGTAGTTTGCGTGTAGTCCTTTCTTTTTACTTTTTGTAACTATTTCCTGTTCGTGATTTTGTAGTTTAATTTCCGTGTCTGCTATCAGCACTGTATCACCTGTGCATCTCTAGCCAATCAGTCAGTCAGTCCGTCAGTCAGTCAGTTAAGTGTTATACGTGATACAAACTTTGGGCGATCATGTCTCAAAAGAAAGCTTACTGACTGGGCAGAAAATTATCCCGCAGTAGGTTGCCATTACTTTCTGCGGTAGACTGGTTGCCAGCCAAGGCTATAGAACCCAATCTGTCCTATTATTTAACCCATAACGGGGGGAAGAGACGGATTAATACATTTCAAAAAGCTATTTGAGCGTTAGTGAATGCAAGGAATTCAACTGGAATTCGAAATCGGATCCCTGATTTCTCGTTGCGAGCCGATATCCACTACACCACAACACACATCCTAATTAAACCTAAGGCAGAAAAACAAAACAGAATGGACGAAAAAAAAGAAAAAGATAAGTGGATAAGTGAGTGGAAAAGAAAGAAAGAAAGAAAGAAAGAACGAAAGAAAGAAAGAGAGAAAGGTTATTTTTTATGCCCACTTCTAGAACGTTGTTTCCGTCACGTCTTCCAAACGATTGCTTCCCCGACGGCTACAATCTCCAGGAGTTTAAATGTAAGGTCAATAGACACCTCCTAACACACTAACCTGTATTTATAAAAAAAAATGGCAAGTAGAAGCAACATCACGTTGGTGAGAAAGTAACTAAAGTCGAGATGCCTGGTTTCCAGCAATAATATTGCAGATTTTTCTTTAGATTTTATTAAGAAACGTAATGAAGCAACAATATATCGCCAAAAGTTAATAGGCTTAACTAATTCAGAACTTATTAAAAAAACGAAAAAGAAAAGACAGTGTTTAACAATGTTTAAGGATATTTCTACACTATGTCTATCTATGTCTAAGTAAATCCATAATATTTATATAAATATCTTTAAAAAATATAATCTTTGTATAAACGTTGATTGTCTCTGGAAAAGCGGTTTTATTGGTAATCAATGTGACTAAACGAATAAAACACAGCTAGTGTGAGCATAATGCAACTGAAACGTAAATAAAATGATGAGGTTCGTGACCATCTTGAAATTTAGTTGATCAGTTAGTAAGATATAATATAAATAAGATTGAGCTCGTAGCCCAAAAAATAACTGCAAAATATTTATATCTATATGCTGTTTAAAATAACGGCAAAATATATAGTGATGTACCTATTATGGAGTATATTGGGTTCTATAGCCTTGGCTAGTAACCAGTCTACCACAGAAAGCAATCTGCTCAGTCAGTATTGTCTCTTTCAAGATCGCCCTAAGCGTGTATCCCGTATGGAACTTAACTGACATTAAGACACAAGAAAAAATATTTACATCCGCGAGTGTAACACAAGGGAAATATGTAATATATATATATATATATATATATATATATATATATATATATATATATATACACATACGTGTGTGTGTCTGTGTGTATATATATCTAAACTTATTTATAAATGGAACTTCGTCTGTGTGTGTGCCTGTGTGTGTGTATCCGTTAAATATAGACTCCGAAACGGCTGAACCGATATAAGCGTCTGCGAGTGTTCTTAGCTAGGTTTTGTGTCGAGGTACCCCAGATAAATATCCATAATCGAAAAAATCGGGTTATAGAAGGAGTGGTCCGATTTTAATCAAATTTGATACACTCATAGACAAAAACATAAGGACCGATATTCAGAAGTTTCAAGGTTGCAGTTCTTACAATAGTGCAGAAAATCGATAATATATATATATATATATATATATATATATATACAAAAGGCAAGATGTTTGTGTGTGTGTGTCTGTTTATCTGCCTGTATGTCTGTACTTTTTTCAGCCCTTTTATTTTAGTTCTTGCTTCGGGTTTGGCTCTAAGTAGGTATAATTGTAGTTCTTAGTCTCAGCCATGATACCATTTACTCAGAGGACTTATTTAACCTTCAAAATTCAGTTTACGACGAAAAATCTTATTTGATATCGATACCAGGAAATCAAAATTTGACTTACATCCATTCATTTTTCTTTCAGTCTACGCTTTCGCTTTAACTGGAAACAACTATTGCTTTTTAGTCTTTCGTGCCAACGTCCAAAGAGTCTGAGCTCCAGTACTGTAGATTAGTTTTAAAACTTTCATTACACCCGTACAACGCCGGGCTATACTGCTAGTATATATATATATATATATATATATATATATATATATATATATATATACACTATCGGCCATAATTGTTAGGCCACCCCCAATGTATTAAAGAAATAATGTAATTCATACTATTTATTAGCATTCATGTCGAGTGAATAATTGTAAAAGAAAATAGAATGGTTCTTTTGTTAATACTGCACAATAACATTTGCATCAAATGAATTTACAAATATTTAATAATCACCTATATTGCAGTTTCATCAATGATAGAATGAAGAAAATTTAGGGTGATTCGGACGAGTTCCTCTTAGCTTCCTTGCCTTGTAAAATTTTGCAACGTAATAACAAAAAAAAAACATTCTATTTTCATTTGGGAATAAATACTAAAATTAGTATGAAATCCATTATTTCTTAATAAAAACTGAGGTGGCCTAACAAATATGGTCGGTAGTATATATATATACAACGGTCTTTGTTATAATAGAGAGGATATGTATATATATTCTTCCCTGCTCGAAGATATAATTATTGCAAAATGTTAAAACAATAAAGCACTGTTAAAGTGCAAACAGGCGGAAAGAACTTACATCGAAATGCTC
>JBBBDQ010000720.1:5520000-5722500 GCA_037127315.1 Ascarosepion bandense | reverse complement strand
ACAAATGATTATTTGTCACATTTTGAGAAAATTTGCGTCTGCCCCTTTTTTGTGGCCATGCTTCTAATTTATAATTTACTTTCTTTGAAAACATTGTCCTCACGAAAATCAGATTTTCAGTCGTTTAATCAGACAATTATTGTCAAATTGACGCTCAAATTACTGTATTATGTTGCAATGTGAAATTAACTGCTGCAGTTTTATTCTGAATAGTGTTGATAACCCGATTTTAGGGAATTTTCTTTTCTTCTTATCTAAACCTTAAAAAATGTAAATCTACCATTGGGCCATGCTTAGAATATTGCTATCACATATGGTACGTTGCTCCTGCTGTTGAGCTCTTTTTTTTTCTTTTTTTTTTTTTTTTTCATCATATCACTCCGAGCAAGGCGGTAACGCCACTGATGCGCAGGGGGCTACGTGAGTGAAAAGATTTGGAAAAGAGAAAGCCGGAAACCACATCCTAAACAGGGAACAAGGGATGAGCCTCTTCACCTGTTCAATAGACGTGGGTGGAGTGTGTACCGGTCGATAGTTTAGTCTATCTACTCCAATGGAAAAAATAGAAGAAAAGAGTGAAAAGATTGGAAAAGAGAAAGCCGGAAACCGCATCCTAAACAGGGAACAAGGGATGTTCAACAGACGTGGGTGGAGTGTGAACCGGGCGATAGTTTAGACTATATACTCCAATTTGTTAAGATCCAAAAAAGAATCAGAAAGTTTATTGGTCCTGTTAGCTCTTTGATTTTTTTTTTTTTTGTTTTGTTATTTTTCCCAAACTCTTTTCTGCTATGCAATCGCTTAAGTTCATCAAATTTGTTACACGCTAATTTTCTATTTTCCCTTCAAACTGTCCAAGGAGTATCAGATTTTCCAAATCCTTTCCTCTTTATGTGCTCCTGAAATTTCACGTTTCTCTTCCTAATTTAACTTACAAGTTTCCATTTTGATTCCATTCTCTCCAAAACCTCGTTGTTGCTCATATATCCTCAGCATATTTCTTTTTTCTTTGTTTCCAACGAATTTTTTCCTGTCCCTTAATACACTGCTTAGCTTTTGGAATGCATCTTTGGCCATGCCAATACCTCTTCGAATCTCAGTATCACATTTTCCGGTCTCTGTTAAAACACTTCCCTGGTATTTAAATTTCTATACCTACTTGATTTTAGTATCTCCTATTTGTAATTTTCATTTTGGGCTCATCTTTTTGTTGGTAACAATGTATTGTCTTCTTGTACTTCCTGCTTAGTCCTTTCTTCTCGCTACCTTCTGTAGGAGGTCTTGTAGTTTTTTTTCCGTGTCTGTTATCAGCACTGTGTCATCTACATATCTTCATATCTTATATTGCTAACATTTTTAATGCTAATGAATCCTGATAGTACTTCTAATTCTCTTAGAATTGCGTCGATGTACAGAGTGAACGATTTCGGTAAGTAAACACATCCTTGTCTTTCGTCTTTTTTTATTTTTGCATATCATATTTTCCAGCCTCTGTAAAAACACTTCCCAGGTATTTAAATTTCTATACCTGCTTGATTTGAGTATCTCCTATTTGTAATTTTCATTTTGGGCTCATTCTTTTGTTGGTAACTATGTATTGTCGTCTACTTCCATTCTTAGTTCTTTCTTCTAGCGTTCCTTCGCTACCTTCTGTAGGAGGTATTGTTTTATTTTTTTCCGTGTCTGTTATCAGCACTGCGTCATCTACAGATCTCCATATCTTATATTGCTACGATTTTGACTGCTAATATTGAATTCTGATAGGACTCCTAATTCCATTAGAATTGCATCGATGTATAGGTTGAAAAAATCCGGTAAGTAAGCACATCCTTGTCTTTCCTCTTTTTCTATTTTTGCAGATCTGCTGAATTCATTTTTTGCCTATGTGCAGACGGTTTGCAGCCTGTATAGATTCTTGATTATTCTAATGTCTTTCCCAAATATATCCAGATTTCTGAGCAGTTCCCACAGATCTTTATCCCTTACTTTATCGAACCCCTTTGCGTAATCGATAATCTATAACCCAGGAATACGTCCTTCTGCAATTGTATTGCTCTTCCCGATAACATTCTGAGCATAAATATCACGTTCCTTGTTCCGGTGTCTTTGACGAAGTCCTGCTTGATATTTGTGAAACGTCCGCTGAAGCATTTTGGTGAAACCTTCAGGACACAACTTTACAAAACTTCGTAGAAAAATTGAATACGAATCATCAAGTTTATTACGCTTCTTTAGATTTCTTCTCCGCCCAACAACCTGCTATGGGTAACTAGCAAAACAGACTAGAGTTTATAGCCTTGGGTGGGAACCGGTCTAGGAGAAGGACAACTCTTAATTCAAAACAGGCGCAGCGTCCTTTGGAGACCTTTCGAAATACTATGTTTAATAGTTTTAAGTAAGACCTCATACAGAAGGTAGCTGAAGAGAGTGACAAAAAAGGACTACAAATAAACTGCAAAAAAAAACAAAAAACGAATGCATGGTCATCAGCAAAAAGGGTAGCCTAAAATGCCAAATACAGTTGGGGGATACGAAAATCAAGCAGGTACAAAAATTTAAATACCTGGGAAGTGTTCTAAAAGAAGACGGAAAGTGCGACACAGAGATCCGAAGGTGAATTGGCATGGCAAAGGAAGCATTCCAGAAGTTGAGTAAAGTGTTAAGAAACAGGACAAGTTCGCTAGAAACAAAGAAGAGAGTACTGGATTGCTATGCGATGTCGGTTCTTCAATATGGCAGTGAATGCTAGACAATATCATCAAAGATGAAGGAAAGACTTGAAGCAGCTGAAATATGGTTCGAAAGAAGGATGCTGCGAATATCATGGATTGAGCATGTGAGCAATGATGAGGTTTTGGAAAGGATGGAAACGAAAATGAAATTAATACTTAGCATCAGGAAGAGATAGCTAAAGTTTACGGGACATGCAACGAGGAAGGAGGGCTTGGAGAACCTGATACTAACAGGTCACATAAAGGGGAAACGAAACAGGAGAAGGGATGACGGAACGAAGGTTGTCTTATGTAACAGGAGAAAGCATGCTAAGGGTCACTAGGGATATGAAGATTTGGAAAGCCATGATTGCCTACGTCCTGACGGGGCAAGGCAAGAAGAAGAAGAAGAAGAAGAAGAAGAAGAAGAAGAAGAAGAAGAAGAAGAAGAAGAAGAAACTTCAAAATAGTTTTATTAGATCTAAGGCTACAGGGCCCAGTCTGTACTTCTTTTTTCGGGTTCCGGGGAGAATAAATGAGTCCATAACTTTCTTAGGGGTATTCACAGGTAAGTGAGTGTAACTAACACGGAAAGAACTCGAACTCAGCTCTCCCAGTCACTATACGTTAATTCTCCGCGCGTGCACGCACACACGCACACACACTCATAGGACGATCAGATTAGTCTCCGACGACTGTTGATCTTTGCTCTGTAGTTTACACCCTTTGTGTATAAGTGTGTGCCTTAAGGGCATCTGTCATCGTCTCGATTTATATTTTTGTTTCCTATCTGTGACATTGTAAAAGTGTGAATGAGGGTGGCCGTATAGCTGTAGGTGATTTCGCGCGAACATGACTGATGAGTCAGTGATTTGACTAACTCTTACCAATTTGATACATGATTAACCACGCGAAACAAGACACGAAAATGGAAACTGGGGCTGACATAAGTACACACACACACACACACACACGCACACACACACACACACACACACACACACACATATATATATATATATATATATATTATTTCAAATATCATTATTTAATTTGTCTCTTAAAAAGAACCTTTAGTCGATCTCTACCGGAGAGAAAAATTTTTTCATTATTATTTCTGGGACACAATGGCTGACATAGTAAAAATGAGCGTCTATTTCTGCGACGAATATCCACTACAAAAACATTTAAATAAAAAGTTCATTAATCCTTTATATATATATATATATGTGTGTGTGTATATATATATATATATATATGTGTGTGTGTGTGTGTGTGTGTGTGTGTGTGTGTGTGTGTGCGTGTGTGTGTTTATAAGGGGTCGAAGAATGCATGTCTTAAAATGACATGTTGAAAATTTCCCCACTAAGTTTTATCTGAATTTACAGATAATTAAAGAAATATATATGAAATGATTTGTTTGAACATTATTTTTGGTCGATACACGTATTTAAGTAGATATTCTGTTTATGATCAAACAGTATTATATATTTATTTCTACCGGCCTCAATAAATTTTTGTTACGAACCTGCGACCACTACCCACATAGGGGAATCCACCATGTGATCTGGTACGTCTTAGACCGCTCGACCACGAATGACGATCCGACTAGACGACGTCAAATTAAGCTTATAACACACTTTTGTGTAATACACAATTTTGTGTTATATCTTACCTCTTAATCTGTTCAATAGACGTGGGTGGAGTGTGAACCGGGCGATAGATAGATCTATCTACTCCAATTGAAAAAAAAGTGAGAAGATTGGCAAAGAGAAAGCCGGAAACCACATCCTAAAGAGGGAACAAGGGATGAGCCTCTTAACCTTCTCACTTTTTCAATTGGAGTAGATAGATCTATCTATCGCCCGGTTCACACTCCACCCACGTCTATTGAACAGGTTAAGAGGGTCATCCATTGTTCCCTGTTTAGGATGTGGTTTCCGGCTTTCTCTTTGCCAATCTTCTCACTTTTTTTTCAATTGGAGTAGATAGATCTATCTATCGCCCGGTTCACACTTCACCCACGTCTATTGAACAGGTTAAGAGGCTCATCCCTTGTCCACTGTTTAGGATGTGGTTTCCGGTTTTCTCTTTTCCAATCTTTTCACTATTACGTAGCCCCCTGCACATCAGTGGCGTTACCGCCTTGCTCGGGGTGATACAATTAAAAAAAAATGTAGATAGGGGTCGGAGGTTCGAATCTTGCCGAATGACACACATTCTCGTCATAAAAATGTATCGTTAATAATCAGGCCGGTAGAAATAAATATATAACAATGTCTGATTATAAAGAGAATATCTACTTAAATACGAGTATTGATCAAAAATAATATTCAAACAAATCATTTCAAATTGTCGGTTGTTTATAAACAGTTTCGTTAATCTTCGTTAATTTATATATATCTATATTATAATTCTGCTTGTTCCTTCCTTAGTTAGTTACTTAGTTCGTCTGTCCGTTACACCACACTCTTTACAAGAGGTTTTCCTTCCCCGCTATCTTTTTACTCTCCTCAGCCTTTCTCTCACCTTTGCCAAACGAAAGAGTAGTAAAGAGTGAGATAGTAGGAGGAGAGAGCCTATAGCATTACCGTATCAGTAGCAGCTTAAGCTGGTGGTTGTAGAGTAATTGTGTGTGTATATATGTCTGTGTACTGTTCAATATAGTAAAAATAGTTAAGTTTGTTGTCGTATCTCGCGACCTAATAATGAAATTTCTGGCCTCTACACCCTTGGCCATTACTCAGTTGGTCTTTTCTGTTTACAATTGACACAGGAGGCTTTCAAGTAACTTTAATTATTTTTAAAAAAATTTTAATCCCTTCTAATATTTTCGAAAATTCTGTCAGAAAGATTTATTTTGATTTGAGTTAGCGACTAAAGAAACGTTACGACTGTTTTACAATGAAAACGTAATGATTGCATTATCCACTTTTTTTCGGTGACAAACACATTTGGAGATTCTCGCAAAAATTAACAAATAATTGTCGATTTTTAATGTAACTATCAGTACTCATTCACAAGTGAATGAAATTATTTTTGAAATTATTACTTTTTAAAAATCTTGATAAAAATATTTTTTTACATCTGTTACCCCCCCACCCCACCCACACACACACACTCCACGTAAGTCCATGAAATCTTAATAAATTTTATATTGATGTCTAACTTTTGTTTTATTTGTTCAACGCATGACTCATTAGGGAATATAAATCTTCTATTTTTTTTTTATTTTAAGTTTACAATCATTATTCGAAAATCTCCTAAGAGTAAAATAAAAAATGCAATAAAACACTGATACAATTTAATTTGATAAGCCTTTAATTGCTGAAATAAATTATACCTATTGAGGACATTATACTCTGAAGAAAAATTTTTTCGATAAAACGATTTTTATTAAACTTTTCAATTTTAGATTGCAATATATTCATCAATTCTTAATATATATATATATATATTTTTTTTTTTTTCAGGTAAATGAAAATTAAATAAACAACAATAGTTTTTATGTTGGTTAGCCGACATTATAATGTTTTCGTTGTTATAATCATCATCAGGGCTTATATTTACTATTGTGAAGTTTTTTTTAACTACAGTCTCAAATGTTTACAATGAAGTCATTTAAAATTCAACGTCACTATATTTTGATTAAGATTTCTTTATAACTATTTGATTAATTAAAATTTTTCAAATTTGTTATATACTTGTCTGATATATATATATATATATATATATATATATATATATATATCTTGTCTGATATATCTTATATATATATATATATATATATATATATATATATATATATATATTAGTCATCCACATACAAGCGTATTTCGCTGTATCACAGCCCATCAGTGTGTCTAGACACATCCACTTGCTTCTGGCCGGGATCAAAATTCGACCGATTTGGTGTCAGTCGGAGTCGCTACTCCCTAAGCCATAGGCGCATGGAATCAGAGAAGGGAAATTTTAACGTGTTGTATATAATCAGTGTATCCACCCGCCAGTCACCGAAAGAACTCGATTCATTTCTGAGTGGACTTTCCTGTTGCCTTTGAGCACGTTGAGATGTCGTGTAATGGTCGCTAGAATCATTACAATTGAGTAATGAGTTCGATCCTCACTGACTGTTTCATACTTTCATACATCTAAGCTGCGCTTAGAAAATCACGTATCCAGACGTCTTGGACGTATTAATGTCCAAAGACTCAGTTCTTATAACTAAAATAGCCTGACTACCTGCACATAACATTTGATTATATTGGCGAAGGCTTGTGCAGAACCAACCAAATTTTTTGGAAGACCCGAATACAGACACCGGGAAAGTAACTGACGCCAAGATACCAGGTAAGAGCTATGTTTGGTGTTTGTCGATAATCATAAGTTATCTAACCGGCACACAAAACCAGATATGGCTTCAATATTCAATGCAAGTTTGTCTCTGTGTGTGTGTGTGTGTGTGTGTGTGTGTGTGTGTGTGTGTGTGCCCGTTACCTATAGACTCCGAAACGGCTGAACCGATTTTCTTGAAAATTTACATAGTTGTATTATAAGCGTCTGCGAGTGTGCTTAGCTAGGTTTTGTGTCAAGATAAATATGGAAAAATATTTGCCCGATAAATATGGAAAATGGATAATCTAAAAATTCGGGTAATAGAAGGAGTGGTCCGATTTTAATCAAATTTGAAACACTCATAGACAAAGACATATGAAACGATATTCAGAAGTTTCAAGGTTGCAGTTCTTACAATAGTGCAGAAAATAGATAATATATATATTATTATAATGGAACTTTGTGTGTGTATGTGCGTGTGTGCCTGTGTGTGTATGTTTGTCCGTTACCTATAGACTCCAAAACGGCTGAACCTATTTTCTTGAAAATTCACACAGTTGTATTATAAGCGTCTGCGAGTGTTCTTAGCTGGGGTTTTGTGTCGAGGGACCTCCGATAAATATCGAAAATCGATAATCGAAAAAATCGCGTTATAGAAGGTTATATTATCGGGTTAATCAAATTTGATACACTCATAGACAAAGACATAAGAAACGATATTCAGAAGTTTCAAGGTTGCAATTCTTACAATAGTGCTCAAAATCAATAATATATACATATATATATATATATATATATATAACGCAAGATGTTTGTGTGTGTGTCTGTTTACCTACCTGTATGTCTGTATTTTTTAAGCCCTTTTATTTTAGTTTTTGCTTCAGATTTGTCTCTAAGTAGCTATAATTGTAGTTCTTAGTCTCAGCCATGGTACCATTTACTCAGAGGACTTATTTAGCCTTCAAAATTCAGTTTACGACGAAAAAACTTATTTGCTATCGATACCATGAAATCAAAATTTGACTTACATCCATTCATTTTTCTTTCAGTCTATGGTTTCGCTTTAACTGGAAACAACTATTGCTTTTTAGTCTTTCGTGCTAACGTCCAAAGAGTCTGAGCTCCAGGACCATGGATTAGTTTTAAAGCTTTCATTACACCCGAGCAACGGTTATACCAGTATATGCTATACTTATAAATGCAAAAATTCTGGTTTTTTATAACGGGACAGAGTGAACTAACTTTTTAGCAGCAATCTAAGCAATTGATTCAATTTAATTTATTCCCTTTATGTCGGAAAAGAAGGCGCAATGTGCTTTTTTTTTGCCCGGTGGTTAACGTGCTGGAAGCGAAAACGTAGTGCGATTTTCGCTTCCAGCACACACGTGTTCCCCAATCCTTCACACAAACAAAATAGACGACTATTATTATCGTCTGTCCACGAACTGCCCATTACAACCAACACTATTTTTATCTTTGATAATGGTTGATGTAAGCCGAAAGCTCTGAAAGGATTAAATAAAAACATGTATCAATATTGTGATTTTCTTTCCCCTTTCAATGATAAGGCTATTAAGCTTATCAGACGATATAAAAAAAATTACGTAAAATAAATCGACAAAACTTTTCTGTATTATTTAATGAAACATGCATCAATATATATATATATATATATATGTGTGTGTGTGTGTGTGTTCTCAAAGTACTTCCTTCTTAAAGAATTATGTTTTCTTTTTAATTAAACTATATACAAATAATGTTGAGTTGTGATAATGTTTAGCGCCAAGAATGTAGTTTTTTCAGTAGTTTTATTGATAAATGGTATTCTAGTAAGCAGGTTTTTATCGTAAAGTGCTCGATTTTGAGTGGAGATAGAGTATTGTTTCCACCGAACGCCCATAGCCCAGGGGTAGAGTTGCCGACTGACGCCATTTCGGTCGGGTATCAATCCCGGGTAAGAAAGCAATCGGAGTCTAACCGTACTGATGAGCTGTGATACGGCGAAACAGATTCGTCTGCGGATGACTATATATATATATATATATATATATATATACAAACTAAATCTAAAAGTGAGCCAAAAGTCGACCGCGGTTTCACTCGCCGGATCGTCAGGACTTGGTTAACTAATTAAGCAAAAATCGCAAATTTGCGATTTTTGCTTAATTCTTGGGGTTTTCTTTCTTTCGAACACGGCTTATGCTTTGTTTGTTTCTTTTTTTTTTATTCCCCTTTACCCATTTGGTAGTACCTTTTGGGTTTGACGATTTACTTTACCGATTTGTTAGCAGTAGGTTTTTCTGATTTCGGTCGTGATTAGTGCTATTGTTTTATTAGTACGTCTTACAATATATATATATATATATATATATATATATATATATATATATATATTCAATAATGATTACTATACACAAAACCCACACACCACTCAAGATAGTGGATTAAAAGTATAATTTATGGTCAAATGGGGAGAAGAACAGGTTAAGATTGTTGTGATCAGGGAAACATTCTTGGGAGTCGGTTCCAAGAATCTGCTATTTGGGGTAGACGCATTTTGAGTGGAATTTACATCTTACCAAAGAAATATGAAAGGAATGCGAGTGGTTCGCTCCAATAGCGGGTTTTTGCCACGAAGGTTACGACTGGTGGAATTGAGAAATTTGTTTCGTCTGAACACTTTCAGCGAGAATTAACATAGAGCAGCGATATGCTTGCCTCATTTCGTCTGTGGGTAAGGGGTTGTAGGGAGGAAAATGTTCTATCACCCACAATGCACAGAGATGATAGCGGACTCTCTCGAGACAGGATGGGGAAGACTATGCGGCTATGGGCCATATATGGCAGCAGTATGCAACTTTCGGACTGATCAATAAAGGTAGACTACAGCGGTAGGAATCGTGTCCTTACTGGAGTGGTAGAGAGAACTGATTATTATTCGTGCATTTTTAGTGATGAATCGAATGTCTGGATTGAGCTTATATATATATATATATATATATATATGCGCATATATATATGCATTATATATAATGTATATATGCATTATATATGCATTATATATAATGCATATATGCATTATATATGCGCGTGCGTGTTTCTTTATTTGTCTGTGCATAAACTTACATCGTGATGGAAACATGAGAGTCATTGATGGTCGCTTGGTAAGTCTGTTTGTCTCCATTTTGAAGCTTGAGTTTTAACTAGACCAATCATTTATAATCTCATCTAGTTACAATAAACAGGTAACGAGACACCCTTTGTTCAAAGCAACCATTGTGTGTTCTTAAATTACGTGTAAACAGGTTTCTCCTGCCTTTGCTTACTCTAGTTAGATTCAGGTGCAAGTCATTAATCACCGAAGAAAATTTTATGCACCCAAGTGTGTTTATAAGTCAGAGAGATTATCTGTTTAAGAAAATATAGCATCTATAAGGTCATTCAATAAGTTCATGGTAAAAAGTAAAACAAATTGCTTTTATATTTTCATATTTCTTTGTAGGTAAAGAAACCGGGAATTATGTTTTATAACGTGACTGGAAATTGAACAACGTTTATTTCCGTTTAAAAGCAAATCATCTTTAGATCAGCATGAGTCCTGACAAAACTAAAACAAAATCTAACGTCAAATTTATACTTAAACTTGGTTGGACAACTACGGACATTATCTGTACTTTGAGAAAAGTTTATGAAGATAATGAGATCAACAACGCCGAGGTGGTAGAACATCTCACAGCCTACAAACTCTTCTCTGACAAAGAGTATGGTTTTCTCTTTACCAGGACTACTGCTAATATGCTCACGACTACCACTGAGTATTTACACCAGGCTCTCAACAACAACAACGGCGAAGCCCGAACTGTTTCTCTAGACATCTCTAAAGCGTTTGACAGAGTCTAGCATGCTGGCCTTCTATGCAAGCTGCGGGGCAATGATATAACTGGACAATTGTTTGACCTAATCCAGTCATTCCTTTCAAATTGCACAATGAAAGTAGTATTGAACGGACATGTCTCCCAATACTATCATACGAACGCGGGTGTCCCTCAAGTCTCTATTCTAGGTCCCACGCTTTTCCTTATCTACATAAACGATCTCCCCGATGTAATCAGATCCAAAGTAGGCATATACGCTGACGACAGTACGGTTAACTCTCGTTTCTATCAAAAATCTGCCAAGGTTGACAAAACAAACCTTGGTTCACTCTGTCGCCAGTATTTATCCTTCGCATTTATAAGTTTATCATTCGTCCTTGCATTGAATATTGAAGCCATATCTGGTTTGGTGTGCCGGGTAGATAACTCACGATTCTCGACAAACACAAACTATACAGGGGTAAGAAATTGCACGAGAATTTTTATGCTTCCTAAACAAAGCTGCTATCTATTAACCACCACAGACAATCGCTCCTACCCGCCATTAGCATGGATCAGGCTAGTCTCCCTGAAAATAAAACACTGCGCCTTCTCGGGTTAACTCTCACAACAGACCACAAGTGGAATTACTATATAGAATCCATCACTAAATCTGCAGCTAAGAAGGCCGATTCTCTGTGCATGGCCAGGAAGTTTTTCCTATCTGAAACAATCCTGCACATATACAAAATCTAATATCCGGCCGTGCATTGAATACTGCTGCCATATCTGGTCGGGTACACCTAGAGGTCCCTGACAAAATCCAACGGAGAATCTGTAATGTGATCGATCCCGACTTGACAGCTCGGATACAGTCACTTTCTCACCAGTGCAATGTGACTTCTCTGTGTCTCTTCTACAAATACTTTTACGGCTTCTGCTCATATGAACTTAGTTCAGTGGTAAACCCTATATATGAATTTACTCGAGCCACAAGATTAGCAAGTAAGTCCCACCCTTTTACTGTGAAGCTAATAAAATTTAACCGCAACTTCTACCCCCCAGCTTCTTTTCTCGCACTTCTCGCTTGTGGAATTCCCTTCCGTTTACTTGCTTCCCGAACAGGTGCAATATCCAAGAATTCAAATGTAAAGTCAATAGTCATAACCTATCTTACTAATTGTATCCTCTATCTCATGCTTCTTTCTATGTCCACTCCACTCTCATCAGTATCGTTGTTATATATCGACAAACAACAAACACGCATATATATAAAAATATGAGTTATATTTTTATTAATGACGATGAACCGTGTAGCCTAGGGTACAGAGAGTTGAGGGAGCGCGCTTCTAAGGGTTGACGGGGGAGTGTCGTCGTATCTGTTGGGTCTCTCTCTCTCCTGCTACTCTGGTCTGTCTGTCCGGACTGTCTCTCTGGACTGTCTCATGAAATCCGTGCGCCGAGGTCTTTTTATAATCTCCAAACCGGGACTTCCGGCTTTGCCTCGCCCACGCACGCCCACGTAATCCTCAGAGACACCTGTTCTGTTTGCCTCTTGTAGCCATTTCCGCTACTGCCGGAAATAAGGTTAAACAAACATCCGTTCCTTTCAACGACCGGAAAACGCCCCCGCTTGCATCCCTTCCTCGGGTGGGGCCAGATTATTATATTACATCGTTATCCTTCTCTAACCATCTTCTTGAGACCCCCACCTGCACTCTTTCACATCACCTACCTCCTATGTAACCCCTGCACAACAGTGGCAGTAAAATGCCTTACTTGGGACCACGCGATTCTAAAAAAAGAAGTCCTCGTTTCAAAAATGCAACTGAGTTGAAGGTCATGAATGGATCATGAATGGAGTTTTTTCAGTGCTCATTAACAAATTTTTTTGATAAAATTAGTTAACAATTTAGCAAAAAAAGAAAAAAAAAACACTCTGAAAGATTCATCAGAGAATTCCTTTTCCCCTTTCTGCCCGTCCTTCACACCAATCAAGGAAACTACTGCACGAATCTTTGAAGAGAAAACGTAATTCACCTTCGTATCTTGATTAAAATCTCATTTAACAAAAACAACATTTCATTAAAACACAACTTGTCTTAGTTCACTTTATTCCGTTAAAATCTTTTATAAGTCAACTTAATTACTTTAAAAACTCTCATTTTGACATAGTGAATGGCGGCAAAGGAGCATGAATGGCGGCAAAGGAGCATGATGGAGACGTGAATAGTAATTCAGAATAACGAATCAGAGAACTATGCCCGAATTTCAATCAAGTTCATTGCATTCACTTATTTGCTAATACCCTTTGAAAAAGGATCACCGCCAAAATATAGCTGCACTAGCAGGACAGCCCGGCGTTGCTCAGGTGTAATGAAAGCTTTAAAAATAATCCATCGTCCTGGAGCTCAGACTCTTTGGACGTTGGCACAAAAGACTAAAAAGCAATAGTTGTTTCCAGTTAAAGCGGAACCGTAGACTGAAAGAAAAATGAATGGATGTAAGTCAAATTTTGATTTCCTGGTATCGATATCAAATAAGTTTTTTCGTCGTCAACTGAATTTTGAAGGCTAAATAAGTCCTCTGAGTAAATGGTATCATTGCTGAAACTAAGTTCTACAATTATAGCTACTTAGAGCCAAAATCGAAGCAAAAACTAAAATAAAGGGGCTGAAAATATACAGACATACAGGCAGATAAACAGACACACACAAACATCTTGCCTTTTATATATATATTATCGATTTTCTGCACTATTGTAAGAACTGCAACTTTGAAACTTCTGAATATCGTTTCTTATATCTTTGTCTATGAGTGTATCAAATTTGATTAAAATCGGACCACTCCTTCTATAACCCGATTTTTTCGATTATTGATTTTTGATATTTGTCTGGGGTACCTCGATACAAAACCTAGCTAAGACCACACACACACACACACAGACGCACACACATACACACACACAGACAAAGTTCCATTTATAAATAAGTTCGTCCGTCCGTTACGTCACTGAAGAAAGATAACACACTTTCTCTCTATACAAGGTTTTCCTTCCCCTCTATCTTTTTATAAACGCCACTCTCCTCAGCCTTTCTCTATCTTTTTATAAACGCTACTCTCCTTAGCCTTTCTCTCATCTTTGACAAACGGAAGAGTAGTAAAGTGTGAGAGAGTAGGAGGAGAGAGCCTATGGCATTACCGTATCAGTAGCAGCTTAAGCTTGTGGTTTTTGCATTACTTGTTTTTGTGTATATGTGTGTGTACTGTACAATGTAGTAAAATAAGTAGGTTTGTTTTCGTATCCCGCGACCTAATAATGAAATTTCTGGCCTCTACACCCTTGGCCATTATTCAGTTGGTCTTTTCTGTTTACAATGAACACAGGTGCCATTTCAATAATAAATAAAAACAATTATACATACTTAGAGCCAAACCCGAAGCAAAAACTAAAATAAAAGGGTTGAAAAAAATACAGACATACAGGCAGATAAACAGACACACACACAAACATCTTGCCTTTTATACATATATATTATCGATTTTCTGCACTATTGTAAGAACTCCAACTTTGAAACTTTTTAAATATCGTTTCTCATGTTTTTGTCTATGAGTGTATCAAATTTGATTAAAATCGTTTCCACTCCTTCTATAATTCGATTATCGATTTTCGATATTTATCGGGGGGTACCTCGACACAAAACCTAGCTAAGAACACTCGCAGACGCTTATAGTACAACTTTGTAAATTTTCAAAAAAATCGGTTCAGCCATTTCGGAGTCTATAGGTAACGGATGATGACTACATCACTTCAACATTGTAAGCACTATTTTGCCATTGATGTCCAAAACTATGAACCACAAACGTGAGATGGGGGGAAGTGATGACCACGCAACGCTGCAAAATGAGATATCTTAATAAATGAGGATGAATGACGTAAAAAATAGTCATTTTAGAGATCGGCTGCCAATTTGACTTCATCGACCCTAATATTACTTCGGCTGGATACTATACCGTGTCGTCAGTCTGAAGTTTCCAAAGATTGCTATAATGAGCATGTTAGATGTTTTCGACAAATTGTGTAGTTCAGAGATTCTCATGCAGAAGTAATACCTCCGCCAGGGTGAAATTTTAGGCTTTTCACAAGTTTCTCACCTTTTATAATCTTCATCAAAATAAAATATACTTAAATACTCTAGCATTCTTTTGAATTTTTGCTTATTGAAGTATCCTTCAGTTTATCTATTAATTAGTTATGAATTAAAACAAATTACAGTATACGCTTTCAAGGTTACAAAATCCACCATCTTTTTCTTTTCTTTTTATCATTTCACCCCAAGCAAAGCAGAACTGCCACTGGTGCGCAGGGGGTTACTTAAGAGGTGAGCGAACGAGTAACAAGTTACAGGGGAGTCAGAGAATGAGTAAGAAAAGGATGAGAATACAGATGTGAAGAGGGCTGCATGAGAGTAGAGTAGAAAGGAAGAATGTGATACAAGGGTTGTCATAGAAAGGATGTGCGTCAAGAAGATAAAAAAATGGAAATTGACTTTGTATTTAAATTCTTGGATATTGTAGCTGCCAGGGAAGCAAGTATACGGAAGTGAATTCTACAGGTGGGAAGTGTGAGTAAAGAAGCTGTTAAAGTAGAAGTTGTGGTTACATTTGATTAGTTTAGCTGTAAAAGGGTGGGACCTTAGCTGCTAGTCTAGTAGCTCAAGCAAATTCATGCAGAGGGGTCACTAGGGATCTAAGCTCATTAGAGCAGAAGCTGTAAAAGTATTTGTAGAAGAGACAGAGGGAAGCAACATTATGTCAATGAGAAAGTGACTGGAGTTGAGTTCCTAGGTCAGGATCAATTACATTACAGATTCTTTATTGGATTTTGACAAGAAGCCCAAGATGAATATCAGGAGCACCAAACCAGACGTGACAGCAGTATTCAGTGCATGGGCAGATGATAGATTTATATATGTGCAAGATTTAGATTCTTGGATATTCAAGCTTTCAAGGAAGCAAGAATACGTAAGGGAATTCCACAGGCGGAAAGTGCGAGCAAAGAAGCTAATAGAGTAGAAGTTGCTGTTACATTTCATTGATTTCACTGCAAAAGGGTGGGACCTAGCCGCTAGCCTACTAGTTCGACTAAATTCGTCTAGAGGGGGCACCAGGGAGCTAAGATCATCGGAGCAGAAGCCCTGAAAGTATTTGTAGAAGAATCAGATTAAAGTCACATTACCTCGGTGAGAAAGTAACTGGAGCTGAGCTACCAGGTCGGGATCAATTACATTGCAGATTCTTCGTTGGATTTTGTCAAGAAGTCCGAGATTAATAGCAGGGGCACCCAACCAGAGATGACAGCAGTTTTTAATGCACATGGATGGTAGAATTATTTATGTTCAAGATAGATTTAGACGAGAAAATTCCCATGACTCTACACAGAGAAACAACCTCCCCAGTAACGGACTTAGATATGGATTCAATGTAGTCATTCCACTTGAGGTCGGCTGATAGAATTAGGTCGAGGAGGCGCAATGTTTTTTTTTCAGGGCGACTAGCCTGATCTATTCTGATGGAAGGTAGAATCGGTTGTCTATGGTGGTTAAAGAATAGTAGCTTGGTTTTGGATGCATTGAAATTTATGAGTCTTTTCTTATTCCAGTCCACCACAGACTAGAGGTACTTTTCAAGATCAGCAACGAAGTTTGCTTTGTCAACCTCGGCAGATTTCTAATCGAGGTAGGAGTAAATAGTTTTGTCGTCAGCATAAATGCCTACTCGGGATTTGATTACATCTTTCGAGACATGATCGCCCAAGCTTGTATCCCGTATGGTGTCTAACTGACTGAAAGAATATAATAATTAAAAACGTAACTGAAGCTGCTACTGGGCATAAAATGGAGGATCTGTTTTCTGTTGTCATGAAATAATAAACTGAACAACTTAATATAATCAGAAACGAATAAAATAAAGCTGCTGCTGGACTTAAAGTGGGTGACTGTTTTCTATTGTTATGAAGTAATGATCTGATCCCCCACTATATACTACTCCAGCTATGGGTCGGTAGTAGGAGAAATTGGGTTCTGTAGATCTGATTTAGCAACAGGTCTAAGGATGTGCGTTGTGGTGCAGTGGATATCGGTTCGGAACGAGAAATCGGGGTGACGATTTCGAATTCCAGTTGAATTTCCTGCATTCACTTACGCGCAAATACCATTGGGAAAGTTATTAATCCGTCTCTTCCTTCGAGTTATGGGTTAAGTAATAAGACGGATTGGGTTCTATAGCCTTGGTTGGCAACCAGTCTGTTACGGAAGGTAATAGCAACCTACTGCGGGAAAATCTTCTGCCAAGTCAGTCATGTCTGTTTTAAGACATGTTCGCACAAGCGTGTATCAAGAATGGCTCTAAACGGACTTAACTGATTAACAAATAAATGTTTTATAATAAAAATTGTTCGCATTTCTCTACAACAAAAACATCATTAATTTTCAGCCGCCCTAATACATTCAGCATTAGCTATTACGAAACAGTTTACCTGCCTAGAAGATGGTCGCGCCTTCTGTTCCGTGTTTATGGATAATGTTTGCACTTGTTGGCGTTTCCATATCTCTACTCGATACGATAAAATTGTTTCTACAACTGTCAACATTTTATCTTGCATTACAACTTTGTTCATGTTTATTCCTTGGAAATATATACGCACCCGTTTTATCTATTATCGTGGCATATCAATACCATTTTAAAGAAAGATGCATGTATGTAATTCCTTTAAAGGTTAGCGACAAATGAAATATGTACAAGAGAATCGGGTAAACTGTTAGACTAGGATTTTGGAAAACACCGGAGAGGGCACACATATAATTTACGTCATAGAATCCACACACACACACACACACACACACACACACACACATATATATATATATATATATGTATGTATACGCTATGCTATATAATTTTGCATGTCTACTTCAAATCTTATGAGAAAATGGGACATAGAAATGCAAAATCGTCTTGAAATAACAAAGATGCCTTTTAAAAGCTAAACAGTATATTAAGAAGCATACAAATATTTAGAAACAAAATAAAGATTGCTGAACGGCTATGTTACGATGGTGTGGTAAAAGTCCATATTCTGACTATGAAGTGGGTGATGCTGGAACTGTAAAATCTTGCATGTATTCATTTGAACACATCTTATTATTAACTGCATTTCTCGGTAAACTGACATATGACTTTTTAAAGACTGTTCATCTTGTTGATCAAAAAAAGTCAGAAACAAAAGTTAAGACGTCATCGTCACAGCCATATTGATTCCCTGCGAAGTGTTTTTTTTTTCATATTGGAAAACGTGATAACCAAATAAAGAAAATAGATGGAGTAATCAACCAGTTCAAAGTCACAGTCACGCACGGCAGTCATTGAAATCAAGTACTCCTGTAGTGAAGCAGTGTCCTGATAGAACACTGTTCCTTTCGTTCCTGGGTGTTTGGTCTGAACAGACATTTGTAACTGGATCATAAATTTGGATTAGTACTCTCCAATGCGTCGTGGTGCAGTAGATATCGGCTAAGCACGAGAAATCGGAGAACTGAGTTCGAATTCCAGCTGAAGTCCTTGCATTCACTTACGCTCAAATACCCTTGGGAAAGGTAGTAACCCGTCTCTTCCCTCCAGTTATGGGTTAAAAAACAGGACATATTGAGTTCAATAGCCTTGGCTGGCAACCAGTCTACCACAGAAAGTAATGGAAACATACTGCGAGATAATCTTCTAACTGACTGACTGAATATAATATTTGAAAACATGATTAAGGCTTCTACTGGGTATAAAGTGGGGGATCATTTTTATATTGTTATGAAGTAATAAACTGATTCCCGCTAATTACTAATTAATAATATAATACATCTCTTCCGCATCTAGCTAAGAGTCAAATAACAGGATAGATTTGGTTCTATAGCCTTGGCTGGTAGCCAGTCTACCGCAGAAAGCAATGGCAACCTACTACGAGATAATCTTCTGCCCAGTTAGTCATGTCTCTAGAGAGACATGATCGCCCAAAAGCGTGTATCCCGTATGGCAGTTAAGTGACTGACTACGTATAAACTACCCGGCCGTGGGATTAAACTCACTACTATTATGTTACCAAGTTCACGAAACAACGCTTTCATCCACAGGACTATTTTGCCGCAGTCTTAAAACTGACTTACCCGCTGATGAGTACACTTTGGTTGCACTGACTCAAGCTTTTCTCTTTTGTTGCAGCTGCTCTTAAAGCCTTACTCTTAGTTGTTTGTCTTTCTTTCTTAGCGGTTCCCATATAATATTTATTTATATGCTAGTCCTATTGTTGTGGAGTAGCTTTCGCACTGAAAGCTATAATCGTGCTATGTCGGTTGCTAAACGACTTAACGCACCCTAAATATTAGGAACATGGTAATCCTCTCCTGAAAGCTGACTCCTTAGGATTCAGCTAACTGCCGACTAATATCAACTGCCTTAGTTTAACGATGTCCAAACTTGCATTAATAGTTCTACTGAACTCCAATAGAACTCTAAAGAACTCTCTAGAACTTCTAAGAACTCCTATGAACTTCAATATAAATACAAAACATGCGGCACAAGGCCAAAAGGGGGATGGGGAATGACTGGTCTTCTGTCTTACAGTAAATTAGCTAGCCTCACTCACTGACCCAAGGAAACAATACAATATCCCTTGCATCAAAACATCACATTCTTACGTACCATTCTTGCTACAAACACCATAATGCCTCAATATACTCGGTGAAAATCTAACTAAACCCATATGTACAATTTGTTTGTGGTGGGTGGGGAATAACTTTTAAAATTGGTAATCCCAATGATTTTTATACAATGAATGAAAATATATACAAATACTGAACAAAATTGATGTTAGTAATAAAATACCCACAATCTCTAATCGTGACAGAAACATTAGTTAGCTGGGCGAAATTCTAGCGGGGCTCGGAGATATAAATCCTATGAACTTCTCGAGTTAATTTCCTGTTAACTCTTATTAATATAGAAGGGAAAGTCCATTATCTCAGAAATCGCCGTGTTTCACCATAACACCTATTAAAGGTTTCCTCATAGCAATGCATACGCATTTCAGACGTCTAACTGAACAGTGTTATTCGTTGATCAGTATTTGCACTTCATTCCACAGAGACTAATGATTCTTTCCCCTTCATTGCCTGATTTTAGTTTCTTACCTCTCAATTCAGCCTTTTTATGTTCTCCTAGCCTCACTTTTAGAGGACGTCTTCTTTCACCTTTTTATTGTTTGCCACAACGGTAAGAGATTGAGTACATGCAGTTCTTGGTCATGTTCTTTTCCGTGCTGCTCGGCCGGATATTTCTCTATTGACTGGAGCTGCGTCTGAACTTTGCCCTGATTTTATATAGACCGCAGACCTTTGAAATCTTTCCCGATATCCCTTGACGTGAGGTTTGGTGTAATGTATAACAGTTCGGCATTAGAAAAAGCTGATTTCGAATTCCAGTTATGTTCATTACATTTTTTTACGCTCAAATACTCTTGAAAATCTTCGTCAACCAGTGATGGGCTGAATAGCACGGCAGACTGGATCATATAAACTTGTTTGGCCACCAGTCAACTGGAGAAAGAATCAGCAGCCTAATGTGTTAGGATTTTGATGTGGAGGCAAAAGTGGGTCCATGGAAATATAACACGGAAATTGAGGTGTAGGTTAAAGAAAGATGTATTTACAGAAAAGGTTACATCGAAGAAGGTACAGTAAGCAGAGCTTACGAATCCAGTCTAGTCCTTGGTAGTCGACTGCGGTTACGCGCAGAGTGCTACTGTCTGTTTCCCCCCACTACTGCTATCACACACCTATTAATATAGCAGTGGGTTGGTCCATGTTGAGATGAATCTGGGTTCCACAACAGATTTGTATTTCGTCATGAATCGAAAGCGACCTAATCACACAAGCGTGAATAGCGTATGACATTTGAGTGACTGACCTTGACTTATGCAGACAGACTGGCAATTTCTTTGTGTTTCTTCTTGACCTTTGATAACAAAAACAAAGATGAGGAAAATTATCTGCATGGTGTAAATAATGATGACTTCTTCACCCTGCTTTTAAACGTCCATAGCAATCCGTATCCATATTGGCATTGAGTTTAGTTAGATTATCACTGAGACAAAAGCCGACCCTAGCGTACATGGCGTTTTCTTGATTCGTTCACACTTCAGACAGTTTGACCGATAACCTCGATCGTCTAACACAGGAAGAAGGTTGAGACGTGAGTTGAACGAAAGAAAAAACATTAATCAGCGTTTCCAACGCAATTCAAGGCAATTTTCTTTGTTATATTTTCTGAAAAGTATATAAATTAGACAAAGAAATAGGATTATTTTCATTCGCAAAAACTTAAGCTTGTCCGCAAATGTAACATACACACATACACTCTCTCTCTCTCTCTCTCTCTTTCTCTCTCTTCACACACTCACACACACATACGTACGCCCAAATACTCAGTCTGTTTCACACGAACAATATATATATATATATATATATATATATATATATACTAGCAGTATAGCTCGGCGTTGCTCAGTTGTAATGAAAGTTTTAAAACTAATCCATGGTCCTGGAGCTCAGACTCTTTGGACGTTGGCACGAAAAACTAAAAAGCAATAGTTGTTTCCAGTAAAAGCGAAACCGTAGACTGAAAGAAAAATGAATGGATGTAAGTCAAATTTTGATTTCTTGATATCGATATCAAATAAGTCTTTTTCGTCGTAAACTGAATGCTGAATGCTAAATAAGTCCTCTGAGCAAATGGTATCATGGCTGAGACTAAGAACTACAATTATACCTACTTAGAGCCAAACCCGAAGCAAAAACTAAAATAAAAGGGCTGAAAAAAAATGCAGACATACAGGCAGATAAACAAACACACACACAAACATCTTGCCTTTTATATATATATTATCGATTTTCTGCACTATTGTAAGAACTGCAACTTTGAAATTTCTGAATATCGTTTCTCATGTCTTTGTCTATTAGTGTATCAAATTTGATTAAAATCGGACCACTCATTCTATAACCCGATTTTTTAGATTATCTATTTTCGATACTTATTGGGGGTACCTCGACATAAAACCTAGCTAAGAACACTCGCAGACGCTTATAGTACAACTGAGTAAATTTTCAAGAAAATCGGTTCAGCCGTTTCGGAGTCTATAGGTAACGGGCACACACACACACACACACACACACACACACACACACACACACACACAACGACAAAGTTCTAATTATAAATAAGTTTAGATTTCAAATCGGGTATGATATACCCATGGTTAGTATTGGCGTAAGTTTCTGTTGGGACGCCCGCGCATATTCGGCTATAATGGACTATTCCTTTACTATGAAAAGTAATGGTGGCATCTACGTTGAGTAGAGAGTGTGCCGAGCAGCCGTATCGACAAGTCAGTCGTAGACTTCCGGTGACGACCCGGAAGTACCCATTGCTCATACTACGTCTTACGACGGTTGAGACGATTAACCCTTATTCTTGTATTGGATACTAATAACCTTTATAAATACTATTTTCACGGAATACAACAATTAACCTATTCCTGTTGTTGAGTTATTTATTCTTACTCGCGACATAACAATTTCCAGGGTTAATAATCAGTCTTCTCTTTTCGCTGTGTTTAGACTTGTACTTCCTTTCATTGTATTAATATCTCATTGGCTTTTAAGAGTGACAGCGAATGCTTATGCCTACGAGACAGAAAAAAAGACGTGCAGAAAAAGGGAAAGTGTAAGTTTTTCAGATAGAAACTTGGCAGGATTTATATAGCAACCAAAACGTTTTCAGGAAATAGATAAGATAGAAAGAGGCCAAAATATCAATATATACTATAAACCCGAAAACACTAACCATGAGTAGATAGTCAGTTAAGTGGCATACGTGACACACTATTTGGGCGATCATGTCTCGAAAGAGACTTGACTGACTGAACAGAAGATTATCCCGCTGTAGGTTGCCATTACTTTCTGCGGTAGATTGGTTGCCAGCCAAGGCTATAGAAACCAATCTGTTCTCTTATTTGACTCATAGCTAGAGAGGGAAAAATGTATTATATTATTAAGTAGTAACTAGTGGCGGATCAGTTTATTACTTCATAACAATATAAAACTTATCCCCCACTTTATACTCAGTAAAAGCATTAATCATGTTTTCAACTATTATATTCAGTCAGTCAGTTAAGTGCCATACGTGATACTCGCTTTGGGCGATCATGTCTCGAAAGAGACATGACTGACTAGGCAGAAGATTATCCCGCAGTAGGTTGCTAGTACTTTCTGTTGTAGACTGATTGCCAGCCAAGGCTATTGAACTCGGTCTGTCCTATTATTTAACCCATAACTGGAGGGAAATAGCTTAATAGCTTTCCCAAAGGTATTTATGCGTAAGTGAATGCAAGGATTTAAATTGGAATTCGAACTCGGCATCCCTATTTCTCGTTCCGAGTCGATACCCAGCGCAAATGACACCATTTTAATTAAATTTAATTAAATATTCAGCACCTGTTTTTTTTTTTTACCTAAATAATATGTTTTTCAGTTCCTATTAATATTAACTCAAAGTACAAATTTTTGCATGTAAAGTATTTCAAATAAGGATTTATATTTAATATTTTTTGATATTTTCAAAATCGACTATGATGCACTCATAGTTAGAAATTTAATTGATGGTTAGTGTTTCAGTGTTAATAACTCTTTGTCTTATATATTCTGACAAAGAGAAGGCAGGTGTGTATAATGTCGAATATGTTTTTGTTTTTTTAGCAGTTACAATAAACTGATTCAAAAGGATCGTAACAGCAATATAAGCAGACCCCAGTGTATGTTCATCAGCCGAAACTGTGTAGTAAGAATAGAAATAAACCCGAGTGATAAACTTCATTGATTTAAGAAAGTGATAAACCCGAGTGATAAACTTCATTGATTTAAGAAAGTGGTTGACTGTTTAGACATTTATTTGAAAGTCTCCAGCTGACGTGACGATTTAAAAATCTGACTTCAGGTTAATCGTAAGATTGGAGTTGCAAAATTCGGTTACGCCAATTTTCCAAGTGACTGCTTTCCGGGAAAATCATGTTTTAAAATTCTAGCCTCGAACATCGACTACTTACGGAGGAATGAAATACGCAGTTCTTGTAGCCACGAAACAGAGCTTGAAATCATATTCATTATAAATATTTTCTTTGTTTTTTTTTATAATCATTTCACCCCAAGCAAGGCAGTATTGCCACTAGTGCGCAACGGGCTACATGAGCAATGAGCGAGCGGAAAGAGGAATTTACAATTTACAGGGGCTGTCGGAGAATGGATATGAAAAGGATGGGAATACTGGTGTGAGGAGAGTTACGTGAGAATAGATCTATAAGGAAGATTATCAAGATACTGCGAATGTCGGGAAAAGGATAAGTAGAAGGATGAGAGCCAAGGAGAAAGAGAGTGACGTTGCCCTTAAATTCTTGGAGATTGTAGCTATCAGGGATCTAAGTATACGGAAGGGAGTTCCCCAGGCGGGAAGTGCGAGAAAGGAAGCTGATGGAGTAGAAGTTGCGACTACATTTGACCATTTTGACTGTAAAAGGGTGAGACCTATTCTAGTAGCTCGGGTAAATTTGTGTAGAGGGAGAAAACCTAGGGGGCGATAAGGAAGAAGAATAAGATACATGGGAAATGATTAGAGAATAAAAGGAGTCAGGGAGATAAGAGATGGCAATTGACGTAACCTCTTAGAAATTTTAGCTATCAGGTCTGCAAGTATACGGAAAGGAGTTCCCTCTGGCGGAAAATGAGAAAAAAGAAGTTGTTGAGAATAGAAGTGGCCACTAAAATATTTGCAGGAAAAGACAGAGGGAAGCCGCATTCTGTCGGTGAGAAAGTGACTGGAGTCGAGAGTCTAGAAGGGGATTGTTTAAATTGTAGATTCTTCTATAGATATTATTATTATTATTAGTAGTAGTAGTAGTAGTAGTAGTAGTAGTATTGCGTTGTGGTGCAGTAAATATCGGCTAGGAACGAGAAATCGGGGAGCCGAGTTCGAATTCCCGTTGAATTCCTTGCATTTACTTACGCGCAAATACCCTTCGGAAAAGCTTTAATCTGTTTATTTCCTCCAGTTATGGGCTAAATCACAGGACAAATTGGGTTCTATAGCATTGGCTGGCAACTAATCTATCGCGGAAAGTAATGGCAACCTACCGAGGGATAATATTCTTCCCAGTCAGTCAAGTCTCTTTCGATACATGATCGCCCAAATCGTGGATCACGTATGGCACTTAACTTACTGACTGAACATAATAGATGAAAACATGATTAAGGCTTCTACTGGGCATAAAGTGGGGGGTCAGATTTATATTGTTATGAAGTAATAAACTGCTCCCCCACTAATTACTACCTAATAATATAATACACCTCTTCCCCCTCTAGCTATGAGTCAAATAACAGGATAGATTGGGTTCTGTAGCCTTGGTTGGCAACTAGTCTACCGCAGAAAGCAATGGCAACCTTTGGCGCGATAACCTTCTCCCCTGTCATTCCTGTCTTTTTCGAGACATGATCGCCTAAGTGTGTATCACGTATGGCACTTAACGGACTGATTGTTCGATTTCTGCTATGGTTACACTACCTACCAAGTTTGAAGAAAAAACTGAAACAGGTTGTTATGGCGACATTTTGTCTGTTTTTCTATCTCCCATACAATACTAGCGTTACATGGAAATAGTTCTTCGTAGTGTGTGAGCTGTACTTATCAAAATATTTTCTTCTTCTTCTTCTTATTATTATTATTTTCTTTGATTTTTTCTGTATATGAAGTTATAAGGAGATGGTTAATGTTTATTGAATCGGCCTTGTGTCATACATAACCGAACTCCCGATATTTTGGGATTTTATTCGGAATCATTAGAAGGTTGTAGGTTGGAATGTTGAGTTTGTGTCTATGTGTGGAAGAATAAAAATATACATTTTGCATGTTAAACTAGAAATGTATTGATAGAAATGATAAGATGGATTGTAGAAGTTAATGTTCAATGAGAAAGTTAAGGGTATCAAGAGTCGTAGAAATGTTCGTAGTAGTAACTTGTTGGAAAGAGTTTATGTGTACGTATGCATGTATGTATGAGTGTTTGTTTGGTAGTAGTGCTTTGAAGTATTCGCTCAGTCTAAAATTGTCTGTTTGTTATCAAGTATAAGATGAGGCATATGGGAATGTTGAGATTGAAGAAGAAGAACTAAAAGGAACCAGCACACGAGAAAGAAGGACAAATAAAACGAATCTTCGACGCGACCTTACGTCCGGGTCGACTTGGAGTTTCTCTCGTTACATTTTAGTGTGTCGTCTTTCTCGCTGTTTCCATCTGATTGTCTGGCTGACACTGACCGAAGTCATTTATAGGTACTTAGTTTTTTTGCACTGGATCGCTAACTCTTTTTAGTCTTGAAAATCGCTTCCATTGATCAGAAAATCAATTTAACATCTACTCACGAAATCTGGATTTTCTAAGCATGTGGTCAATCTTTTTTCTGTTCGGCAAAACCAGGATTTTACACGACATTGTGAATTTTTGTAAAAGTGAAGAAGAAAGTTGCTTTTAATTCTTAATTTGCTATCCACCACATATACATGTTTCATTTTGGTTCCCAACCAGAGACCTTAGATCAGAAATGCTTCATGGCATCTTCTAATTATAAAAAAAAAATAATAATATCACACATTTTACATAGATAAATCACTTCGTAAGGGGAGCTATACTTGCGAGTACATTTATTTTATTTCTTTAAGGCATGGATTACCAAGGATACTTTAGAATTTTTAAACAATCTAAATTCTCCAAATACAGCTGGAATTATTGATGTTCTCTTATGGCCAATTTTGGATATTTCCACTTCGAGATCCTTGTAATTTGATAGTTTTTTGAAGATCTTCAATAGGCAGGGACTGTCATAGCAATAAGAAAGCACATATAATTATTACTATTAATAATTTAATTACAAATATGGCTGCAATAAATCCGTTGGAGTACTCCTCCTTCTACTACTACTACTACTACTACTACTGCTACAACTTAACACTGATATAATTTTGCTCTTTAATAGACCTGTAAATAACCAAGCATAAATCTTTCGTTGTCTTCTTTTTTCTTATCATAGCCAATTAGATTTCATTCATTCCCTAATTACCTCCCTTTGTTTCTTTTACACGCAGCAATATTATATCGAGGCAGGGCCGAACACGTTGTTCATTCGATATATTTAATGAGATTCCATACTTACTTATGTCACATTCCTTTCATATCGAATCAGTCAGCTTGTTGACCGTTGCAGTTTAGATAGGAAATTAAGAAAGAAACACGTAACTACATAAGGAAAAATGAACGCAAAAAATCATAAAATTATTCTGTCACAAAAATCCACGTTTGTGTCGAGAAACAACGATATTTCAGATTTGTTACTAATGAATAGAAATTTAAAAAAAAACTGAACGATTACTTATTTTTCCAATAATTAGGTAATTTACAAAAATGTTTAATTATTAGCTATTTGTTTCGCGATGTGTATGTCGCCTCCCCACCACTATTGTAAGTCTAAGTCCCAGGGGATTATATCTTGGCGATGAAGCGAACTTGATTTAATCCTACGCGTTCAGTACTACATTCAGGAGCCGATCTAATTAATAATTATTTATGATCTTGTCATCGGCGATAATTACGCATTTAACTATTTTTTTCAATTTAGTTCCTTTTTTTGTTACATTTTTCTCGTGCTCTTTCACCTACTTCCAAAGTTTCCGTCTAAAATCGATCTTCTTCCTCTTCTTCTTCTTCTTTATTATTATTATTATTATTATTATTATTATTAAATTATCTTACTCTTTTCCTTTTTTGTCCAATTTTCATCATCGTCATCATCTTTTTCTTGTCCTTTTTCCAGTTTCTTTTTCAAAATTTTCCGTTATTATTCTTTCCATTTTGTTCTTCCTCTTAATATTTTGTTCTTTTTCTGATTTTCTGATTATTATTCAAAGTTTCTTCTTCTTCTTCTTCTTCCAATTTTCATCCGTTTCTTTTTTGTTTAGACTCCCACTTTCGTTTTCTTCCAAATTTCCCATTATTATTCTTTCAATTTTTCTTCTCTTTTTCTTTTTCTTCTTCTTTTCTTTATTTTCTTCAAGTTTTCTTCTTCTTCTTCTTCTTCTTCTTCTTATTATTATTATTATTATTATTATTATTATTATTATTATTATTATTATTCAGTTATCTTACTCTTTTCTTTCTTTGTCCACATATCATTATCTTTTTCTTCTCCTTCATCCAGTTTCTTCTTCTTCTTTTTCGTTTTTTCAAAGTTTTTCGTTATTATTCTTTCCATTTTTTCGTCCTCTAAAAATTTTCTTCTTTTTTCTAATTTTCTATGTATTATTCAAATTTTTTTTCTCTTCTTCTTCTTCTTCTTCTTCTTCTTCTTCTTCTTCTTCTTCTTCTTCTTCTTCTTCTTCGTACAATTTACATCTTTTTCTTTTTTGTTTATTCTTTCACTTTCGTTTTCTTTTAAATTTACCATTATTATTCTTTCAATTTTTCTCCTTTTTTTCTCCTTTTTTCTTCTTCTTTTCTTCAAATCTTCTTCTCCTTCTTTTTCTTCTTCTTCTTCTTAGCATTATTGTTCAGTTGTCTTACTCTTTTCTTTCTTTGTCCAAATATCATCATTTTTGTCTTCCCCTTCTAGTTTCTTCTTCTTTTTCAAATTTTTTCATTATTATTCTTTCCATTTTTTCTTCCTCTAAAAATCTTTTTCTTTTTTCTAATTTTCTATGTACTATTCAATTTTTTCTTTTCTTCTTCTTCTTCTTCTTCGAACAATTTCCGTCCATTTCTTTTTTGCCTACTTTTCCACTTTCCTTTTCTTCAAAATTTCCTATTATTTTTCTTTCAATTTTTCTCCTTCTTTTTCTCCTTTTTCTTTTTCAAATTTTTTTTCTACTTCTTCTTTTCGTACTTTTTTCCTCTTTGTCTTTTTTCTTCTTTCTGTTTCTCTCTCTTCTTCCAATTTTCTTCTTTCTTCCACTCATAAAGAATTTTAGAAAACAATTATAATTATTAAGGATTCTTGTTGATTTGTGTTAACAAATGAACTTACCGACAACAATGTTAATTAATTAACTAATATTAAGCAATTAATTAACTAATATTAAGCAATTAATTAACTAATATTAAGCAATTAGTCCGGAAGATCATCAGTGAAATGATTTCGCTCGCATTTTTTAAAATACCCTGGAGTTATCCTGGAAATATTCGGAAAAACCCTAATGGCCCATTTTTATACACACACTCGCACAATTTTAATTGCCCAAATATACTTAGGAAAGGTATTAATCCAGCTCTTCTCCCTCCAGCTATGGGTTAAATAGCCAGAGAGATTGAGTTCTATAGCCTCTGTTAACAATCAGTCTAGTGCGGAAAGTAATGGCAACCTACTGCGGGAAAATATTCTGCTCAGTCAGTCACGTCTCTTTCAAGACGTGATCACCTAAGCGAGTATGAGATATGGCTCATAATTGACTGTGGCAATGAACAATTCATCATAAAAATAGATAGACTAAACTATCACTCGGTTCATACTCCACCCACGTCTATTGAACAGGTGAAGAGGCTCATCCCTTGTTTCCTGTTTAGGTTCTGGTTTCCGGTTTTTCTCTTTTCCAATCTTTTCACTCTTTTTTATTTATTTATTTTCAATTGGAGTAGATAGACTAAACTATCGCCCGGTTCACACTCCACCCACGTCTATTGAACAGGTGAAGAGGCTCATCCCTTGTTTCCTATTTAGGTTCTGGTTTCCGGCTTTTCTCTTTTCCAATCTTTTCACTCTTACGTAGCCCCCCGCGCATCAGTGGCGTTTTCGCCTTGCTTGGGGTGATATGATTAAAATAAATAAATAAATAAATAAAAATAGAACCTCACAGAAACTCAAATGGCAACACAAACACACTATTGGATAATTTGGGAGAGCTGATAACCAATGCTATCGCTTCAATGAGGAACACGTGATAAATTGTAGCGGGTTACATGGTTCCGGCACCAGGCAGTTACCTCCGACGTTGTCAAAGAGTGACAGGTGGATTCCAGGTACAAACTGAAATGATTTTCTTAGGTTGAAGTGAACCATTTGCATGTATTATTTATTTGATTCATCTTCTTCCAGAACTCGTGTCCCTTTAGGCCGTAGACTTTCATGGCCTTCCACGTCTCCCTATCACTTCTCTCTCTCTCTCTCTCTCTTAATATCCTTTCTCCTTTTATCCCACTCAATCCCCGCTCCACCACCATCCATCTGATCAAGTCCATCAAGTGTGTCATGCGTTGCTTTCCCTTGTCTCTCTTCCCACATATCTGTCACGTGAGCATCAGTTTCTCCAAGCCTTCTTTCCTCATGAAATGTTCCTAAAACTTCAGCTGTCTTTTTCTGGTGTTAACTATCAGTTTCTTTCACGTGTCTATCCTCTCCAAAACCTCGACGTTTCTCATTTGTTTCGTCCATGGTATCTTCAGCATCCCTCTGTAGAACAACATTTAGGTTGCTTTTCTTCATCTTTGATGAGATTATCCAGCATTCGCTGCCACATTGCAAGACAGATATCATATAACAATCCGCCTTTATTTGTTTCCGGCGAAATTTTCCTGTCTCTTAATACTTTACTCATCTTCTGGAATGCATCTTTGGCCATGCCAATACGTTTTCAGGCTTCCGTTTTGCATTTTCCGTCTTTTGATAAAACATTTATTTTTCATACATTATAAATTTGATTAGGGGGCCCAAAATTTGTTATACATATGTTATTTTTATTCATCTGTTATTTGTTATTCAACTGTTATTCATCTGTTATTCATCTGTTATTCATCTTTTCATCATCTTTTCTTCATTTGTTATTCATTTGATTAGGGCGCCTAAAAATTGGTATTTATCTGGTCTTTATTATTTTTTATTTATCTTTTATTTATTTGATTAGTGAAGGCCCAAAATTTGTTATTCATCTGTTATTCATCTGTTATTCATCTTTTCATCATCTTTTCTTCATTTGTTATTTATTTGATTAAGGCGCCTCAAAATTGGTATTTATCTGGTCTTTATTATTTGTTATTTATCTTTTATTCATTTGATTAGTGAAGGCCCAAAATTTGTTATTCATCTGTTATTCATCTGTTAATCATTTGATTAATGGGAGCTCAACATTTTTTATTCATCTGTTATTTGGTCTTTGTCTGTTATCTGTTATTTATGTGTTTTTCATTTGATTACGAAGCAAAAAATTAGTTATTCATTTGTTATTTATCTGGTTTTTGTTCTTCATCTGTTATTCATCTGTTATTCATTTGACAACGAAGCCCAGAATTTGTTATTCATCTGTTCTTCATCTGCTATTCATTTGATTAGGGGGTAAATTTTTTTATTCATCTCTTATTTGTTATTCATCTGTTATTGATTACGGAGCCCAACATTTGTTATTCATCTGTTATTCATTTAATTAGGGAGCCTAAAATGTTTTAGGCCATCGATTTTTACATTGGATCGTTAACTTTAATTGACCCCCAGACAGGTACAGAAATATCAGTAATAACTTATTTTTTAAATTTAGGGTAGCAATTACTTTACTTTTCCTCTTAGTTATTGTTTCTCGATGATATTCATTTTATTTTTATGTTTTGTTTTTTCCTTTTCAATTTCTGTATCTCTTCCTATACATTCAAAGAGACGGCCATTTTGGAAACCGATTCTTTTTTTAATAAAGGGTCGCGATTCCGTTATCTTTTACCTTCGTTATTGTTTCTTGATAATGTTTATTAAAATTTTGGCAGACCTAAAGGAGACTATCAACACCTTTAAATTTGTTGTTTTTCTTTTTTTTTTTTTTACTTTCTTTTAGTGCAGTCTTATCGATTACACCCTAAACTTTCCGATTGACAAAAAAAAAAAAAAGATTGGAAAAATTTCAATATTTCAACAATTTTAGGGGGAGGGCTCAGTTTTTCATACAACGTTATAGTAAATCGATCCTTCATTTTGGAACCACTCGCCGGTATGACATTACCACCACTTGTAAATTTGCTGATTATCAATTTTTTTTTTTACTTTTTTCACTGAAATCTTATCAATTAAACCGTAAACTTTCCGATTGACAAACAAAATTTGGAAAAATTTCAATATTTAAACAATTTTACGGGGGCCTTAGTTTTTCATACAACCTTATAGTAAATCGATCCTGTGCAATTAACTTTTTTTGCTTGCGTATATTCAACAACCGAATCCTTTGCAAACTTTTTGAATAAAGCCAGTCTTGGAGTTTCCGAGGTAATGTCATAGTAAGAACTAAAGAAAACTTGAAAAAGACAAAAACAAGAGCAACAACTCGTCCCAAAAAAACAAAACAATGCGACTCCAACGCGAGTCGTTTCAAAATGGAGGATTGATTTACTATAACGTTGTATGAAAAACTGAGCCCCTCCTAAAATTGTTTAAATATTGAAATTTTTTCAAATTTTTTTTTGATAATCGGAAATTTTATGTAATAACCGAAACGACAGCGCTGAAAAAAGTTTAAAAAATACAAATAAAAACAACAAATTTAAAGATGGTGGTAATCTCCTTCAGGTTCGCCGAAAATCTTTATCCAACTACCGACAATAGACATGTTTTCCTATATAATAATAATGATAATTATAATAATAATAATAATAATAATAATAATAATAGTCGGTATGAAAAGTGTTGTAGGTTTTATTAATGAATTATGTTTTCCAAAGAATCATCAGAAGTTTTACAGGGAAACTTGAAAAAGCAGTTATACAAATCAAACAAACAACCATCTATTAATGAAGTGCAGATATTTTGGGAAAATATTTAGAGCAACCCGCAAAATATAATCCAAATAAAAAGTTGATCAAGCGAGAAGAAAGAATAAAAGATAAAAGAATGTGCAAGAATATAAACATATAACCAAGAATAAGGTTCAGCAGGCTTTAGCAAAATCCCCAAAATGAAGATCTCCAGGAAATGACAAGGTACTTCAATTTTATCCCTTTAATTTGTCATCAATCCATTAAGCTCTTGTACAAACTTTAGAAATCCCAGAATATTAACCATCACAGACAACAGCTCCTACCTCCCATTAACATGGAACAGTCTAGCCTCAATGAGAGTTAATCACTACGCCTCCTTGGCCTCACACTCTAGAGCGGACCTCAAGTTGAATGTCTATATCGAATCCATTGCTAAATCCGCTGCTAAGAAGGTCGGTTCACTGTGCAGGGCCAGGAAGTTTTCCCATCCTGCACATATATAAATCTACCATCCGCCCATGTATCTGGTCAGGTACCTCGGCTATTCACCCCGTGGTTTTTGACAACGGAGAATCTGTAATGTGATTGATACTGACTTGGCAGCTCAGCTGCAGTCGCTATCTCACCGGCGTGACGTGGCTTCCCTGTGCTTCTTCTATAAATACTTTCATGGCTTCTGCTCCGATAAACTTAAATCACTAGTGCCCCCTAGGTATGAATTTACACGAGCTACTAGATTAGCAACTAGGTTCTACCCTTTTACAGTGAAACCGATAAAATGTAACCGCAATTTCTACACTAACAGCTTTTTTTATCACATTTTTTTTAAATCATATCACCCCAAGCAAGGCGAAAACGCCACTGATGCGCTGGGGGCTACGTAAGAGTGAGGATTGGAAAAGAGAAAAACCGGAAGCCACATCCTAAACAGGAAACAAGGGATGAGCCTCTTCACCTGTTCAATAGACGTGGGTGGAGTGTGAACCGGGCGATAGCTTAGTCTATCTACTCCAATTGAAGAAAAAATAAAATTAAAAAAAGAGTGAATAGATTGGACAAGAGAAAAACCAGAAACCACATCCTAAACAGGAAACTTCCCGCATGTGCAATACCCTTCTGTATAGTTGCTTCATCGACAGCTACAATCACCAGGAATTTAAATGTAAATTCAGTAGACATCTCCTATCACACTAACTCGCATCCATTCTCACAAGCTTTTTTTCCCATCTACTCCGCCCACATCCTCGGTATCCTCATCCGCATATTACCCTCCCCCTGACATTTCCTATTACTAACCCCACTTTCTCATCACTTTCCCCTATGTAACCCCCTGCGCAACAGTGAAACCAATAAAATGTAACCGCAATATCTACTCTAACAGCTTCTTTTCTCGCACTTACCGCCTGTGGAATTCCCTTCCGTATAATTGCTTCCCCGACATCTACAATCTCCAGGAATTAAAATGTAAGGTTAATAGACATCTCCTATCTAAACTAACTCGCATCCATTTTCACAAGCTCTTTTCTTCATCCACTTCACTCCTATTACAACGATATTCTCATCCGTCTATTACCCTCCTCCTGACATTTTCTATAATTAACTCCTCTTTCTTATCACTTTCCTCTATGTAACCTCCTGCGTAACAGCGGTAGTAGAATGCCTTGCTTGGGGTAAAATGATTTAAAAAAATGCTGAGTTTAATTCACAAAACAGAATATCTGCCATAAACATCTTGTTCGTAAATGTGATGCGATACAATGTGAACAACCTTAACTGGAGCATAGCAGATATTAAGCGAATGCAAATCAAAATGAAAACGCTTCTCATTTACAACAGAAGGCCTCATCCCAAAGATGTTGTTGATCGTTTGCATGTGCCCAGATCCGAAGAAGGCTTGATTCAATTAGAACTGCTTTAAAAAGCCACAACAATCAGCCTTCAAAATATTTGGAAACTAGCAGTATAGTTGCTCGGGTGTAATGAAAGCTTTAAAACTAATCCATGGTCCCGGAGCTATGACTCTTTGGACGTTGGCACGAAAGACTAAAAAGCAATAATTCTTTCCAGTTAAAGCGAAACCGTAGACTGAAAGAAAAATGAATGGTTGTAAGTCAAATATTGATTTCCTGATATCGATATCAAATAAGTTTTTTCGCCGTAAACTGAATTTTGAAGGCTAAATAAGTCCTCTGAGTAAATAGTATCATGGCTGAGACTAAGAACTACAATTATACCTACTTAAAGCCAAACCCGAAGCAAAAACTAAAATAAAAGGGCTGAAAAAATACAGACATACAGGCAGATAAACAGACACACACATAAACAACTTGCCTTATATATATATATATATATATATATATATATATATATATATTATCGATTTTCTGCACTATTTTAAGAACTGCAACCTTGAAACTTCTGGATATCGTTTCTTATGTCTTTGTCTATGAGTGTATCAAATTTGATTAAAATTGGACCACTCCTTCTATAACCCGATTTTTTCGATTATCGATTTTTGATATTTATCGGGGGTACCTCGACACAAAACCTAGCTAAGAACACTTGCAGACGCTTATAGTACAACTGTGCAAATTTTCAAGAAAATCGGTTCAGCCATTTCGGAGTCTATAGGTAACGGACACACACACACACAGAGAAATTTCCATTTATAAATAAGTTTAGATTACAGAAGACTGGATGATGATCTGTATAAAATAACATGAAAGAAACAGGAAACTTTATTCAGTAACAAGGAAGCCAACAAATTGAATGGAGATTCCAACTTTGAATTCCTCGCATTCACTTACGCACAAATACCCTTGGGAAAGGTGTTAATCCGTCTCTTCCCTTCAATTATGGGTTAAATAAAAGAACAGATCAGGTTCTATAGCCGTGGTTAGCAACCAGCCTACCACAGAAAGCAATGGCAACCTACTGCAGGATAATCTTCTGCCCAGTCAATCATATCTCTTTCGAGACATGATCGCCGAAGCGTATGTTACGTATGGCACTTAACTGAATAAATACAAATAAACTATAAAACACCTACTGCGTCGGCAAAAAAACCTAAAAAGAAAACAAAAGAAAAGAAATGAGACCAAATTAAGAAATGATGGCAAGAAAATTCACTTAATGATCAATACTCATTCCGTGCTACGTAGAAATTACCAGAGTCTGGGTATGACGGTAATTTGCATCCGGCTGCAAGGCCTCTGATTTCGAGGTTGTGAGGAGCATGGAATCACCTCTTAATTGCTGTTGTTCCCAGGTCCACCCTGACCCGGATTAGTAGCACCACTTAGGGTCCCAGCTATGGCAAATAGCTACCCCCCAAACAGGATTGAAAACACTATGAGAATATAACAAAAGACATTTATGAAATATATGCATAAAAAATTTTGGATGAAAAATATTACCAAGAAAACGATTTTTAAGGAAAAATGTTACGAACAAAAATATGTTTTTGAGGGAAAAATTTTACCAACAAAAATATGTTTTTGAAGAAAAAATCTTACCAACAAAAATGTGTTTTTGAAGGAAAATGTTCCCAACTCCCAACAAAAATACGTTTCTGAAGGAAAAATGTTGCCAACCAAAATTTGTTTTTGAAGAAAAATTGTTACCAACAAAAATACGTTTTTGAAGGAAAATGTTACCAACAAAAATACGTTTTTGAAGGAGAAATCTTACCAACAAAAATATGTTTTTGAAGGGAAAATCTGTTCAACAAAAATACGTTTTTGTAGAAAAAAAATTTACCAACAAAAGTAGGTTTTGAAGGGAAAATGTTACCAAGAAAAATACATTTTTGAAGGGAAAATGCTACCAACAAAATGCGTATTTGAAGGAAAATATTATAAACAAAAATACATCTTTGAAGGAAAAATGTTACCAAAAATAATACATTTTTGAAAGAAAAATGCTACCAACAAGAATACGCTTTTGAAGGAAAAATGTTACCAACAAAATACGTTTTTGAAGGAAAAATGCTACCAACCAAAATACGTTTTTGAAGGAACTAATGCTTCGGCATTAAATGACCCCAAGTGGTTGATATTCTGTAAAACAAACCAAACCAAACCAAAATAGAAATTATCAAGCACACACGCTGAAAAATTATCTTAACCCACAAATGCAGATTATGTGATAAAGATCCAGAAACAATTTTACAACTTTTATCAGGTTGAACTAACTGAATATAAAACTCGACATAATAGAGTCTGCCAATATTTGCCTTGGAAAATATGAAAATTTTACCGAAAGAAAACTGCAAGAACCTGGTATGTACAACCAGAAACGGTTGCAGATATAGGATCTGCAACAGTTTTCTGGGACTTTGCAATAGACACAGACAGAGAGACAGACCAAATCTAATCAAATCTGATCACTCAGACATCATGATCAAGGAACGCAAGAACAGAATGTTCTTTCTTATTGACATGGCAGTACATGGAGATTGTAATAAGTATTATATTCTTCAAATGACTATAAAAATACAAGGATCTTGAAGTAGAAATCTCAAAATTGTGATAGATAAGGACATCAATAATTTCAGTTGGGACTAGGGTTGGAGTCGTCTTTTAAATTGGAAAATGTTCTGATGGACTCTTTGAAGGGATTCCTGGTAGACCATTGTTGTGTAGTAGTTTTCGCACTGAAGGTTATAATTGTGCTATGTCGGTTGCACCCAAAATGTTAGGAACTTGGTAATCTTCCACTGGAAGCTGAATTGTTCGGATGTTCGCTTCGCTATGGTACCTAAACTTATTTTAAAATTTAAGCGTAGTACAAATTACAGTTGAGCTGGTTATATGTACGTTCTACGCTAGCAGTTTTTTTATAGCATTTCTAACTTATGGAACTCCCTTCTGGCTCCATGTAACCCAGTGTATCTTAGTGGTTTAACTGCCTTGCATGAGGGTGATACGAATTAAAAAAATATTAAATGCAATGTCATTCGCTATCTTGTACCTTCCTAGTTACTCTTTCTACTCATTATAAAAATTTCTGTTTCTAATTCTTTCACACCCTGTAACTGAATGTGTCTTAGTGGCTTTACTGCCTTGCATGGTGTGATACGGAATGCAAAAACAATGAAAAGAAAAGGAAACACTTCATAAATAATATATTTCTAACGTAAGGTAGCTTCCGTCTATCTTTTATGTAAATATGTTTATAGTAAATGAATTTCTTCTATGATACCTACACTTTATGAAGTTTGGTGTAGTACTAGATTGGCGGATCGGTCTCGTCATTTTACAGCTGAAATACCTAGATGTACTCGTGAGTTTTATGCTCATAGTTTCTTCTATCGCACTTCTCGATTGTGGACATCTCTTTCGGTTTTTTAATTCTCAAACAATTTTGATCTTCAAAAATTCAAATGCAATATCAATCGTTAACTTTTGTCGTCTTAGTTCCAGTTCTTTTACTGATATCTCTCCTTAAAACATTAATTACATTTACAGTTTGGACTGTTGTTCTAATCTTTGTTGCCATTTGTATGACGTTTCGGCCGTTGTAAGTCCCGGCCTTCTTCATATGCTAGAAATTTCGAACCGAACCCTTTATTTCAATCATAAAAGAAGAAGAGGTAGACAGCGTCACTAAATGGATTAGAAACAGGCGTGGTATGCAACTGAGACATATGGTGAGAGGTGGTCAGTTACTCAGGATAGCGATGATGATGACGTTTGAGTGTACTAAAACAATATTTCCCGAGAAACATTGTTTTAATTATTTATATATTTATTTCCATTGTCCAGTACGAGAAATAAACCCCGACCAATATTTTTTGCTTTGTGACAAACCAAATCACGAACCGAGTCAGCAACACGATTCTATCAATATGTATGAAGTTCTTTATCTATAACACTAATATCTTTATCGAGTCAGGTTTCCTTAGACATATTTCAAATTCTTTTAGGGTCTGTGCAATTTTCTTCCTGCTTTCTTTTCGCTACAGAATCTTTTGCTTTTATGCGACAGGATTATAATCCTGTCCCATATCAGACATACAACATAGGGGAGGTGATGAGAAAGAGTGGTTAGGGGGTTACATAGGGGAAAGTGATGAAAAAGAGTGGTTAGGAGGTTACATAGGGAAAAGTGATGAGAACGGGTGGTTAGACATAGGAAATGTCAGAAGGAGGGTGATAAACGGGTAAGGATACCTAGGATGAGAGTTGGGTAGATGGGAAGAGTGTTTGAGAGAATGGGTGCAAGTTAGTGTGTTAGGAGGTGTCTATTGACCTTACATTTCAACTCCTGAAGATTGTAGCTGTCGGAGAAGCAAGTGTATGGAAGGGAATTCCATAGGCTGGAAGTGCGAGAAAAAAAAGCTGTTGGAGTAGAAATTGCGATTACATCTTATCTGTTTCATTGTAAAAGGGTGGGACGTAGTTGCTATCTAGTATCTCGTGCAAATTATCTTTTATCATACTTCCTGCGTGTTCGGGTATTTTTTATCCTGATTTTGAGTTTTTTTTTGTTATTTTTTATATGTCCAGTTGAGTTCTTTACATTCACTGTGCTCAACTAGGCATTGCTAGAACATCGTTTTAGAAGATTCTGGAACTGTATTTCAAAATGTTTCCATACAATACTCCAAACTTTACTACACCAAGATACTCAGCAGCGATAGATATTATTCAGTTTTTCAGTGTCCACCCTGTACAATCATCAAGATGAGAAAAATGGGTCGAATAAATCAAAGTATATATGCTGATGTGCGTTGTGGTGCAGTAGATATCGACAAGGTGCGACAAATCGGGGAGCCGAGTTCGAATTCCAGTTGAATTCCTTGCATATGCCCTTACGCGCCTAAACCCTTGGGAAAGTTATTAATCCTTCACATTCCTCCAGTTAAGGGTTACATAATAGGACGGTTTGAGTTTTATAGACTAGGCTGGCAACCATTCTACTTCCTGCTGGATAATCTTCTGTCCAGTCAGTCATGTCTCTTTTGAGACATGATCGCCCAAGCATGTATCACTTGTGGCGCTTAACTGACAGATATATACTGAAAATATCTCATCTCAAAAGATTTATGGCCATATCTCATTAAAACAAATGTTCTCGCGTTATAAGTAAAGTTAAGCAACGTCAAGTCTGTTCAGTTTTAAACTTGATGTTTCCTTTTTTTTACGATTATATAATTAATTAGAATTATTTCTTGTTTGTGTTTTTTTTATTTTTAAAATTCTTTTTATGGTTATAATTAAATTATTTTTCTGTTGCAAAAATTTAAGCAAGTAACGTAATTCAATGAATATTTCCGAAAATTACCTTATAAACTTGTGTTTCATACTTAATTCGTTTTTTCTGTCATATTTACACAATAAATCTGGAAAATTAGAACAAGTAGGATGTCTTCCAGAAGCTGAGTAGAGTATTAAGAGACAGGACGATTTCGCTAGAAACAAAGAAGAGAGTTCTGGATTGCTGTGATGTCTGTTCTTCAATATAGCAGTGAATGCTGGACAACATCATCGAAGATGAAGGAACAACTTAAAGCAACTGAAATGTGGTTCTACAGAAGGATCCGCCGGATATCGTGAACCGAGAATGTGAGCAATGATAAGGTTTTGGGAAGGATGGAAATGAAAAGGAAATTAATACTGAGCATCAGGAAGAGACAGCTAAAGTTCCTGGGACATGCAATGAGGAAGGAGGGCTTACAGAACCTGATACTAACAGGGCAGATAGAGAGAAAAAGAGACAGAGGAAAGCAGCGGATATATTTCAAGGTGGATGCAGGTGGATGACAGAACGAAGGCTGCGAGATGTTACAGGAAAAAGCGTGCTAAGAGCCACCAGGGATAGGGAAACTTAGAAGGCCATGATCGCCTACGTTCTGAAAACAAAAAACAAAAATTTTGATATTTAAATCCGTTGGATATCCATTTCTACGATTTCTTCAGCAACGGCGAAATGAAAATTTCATTTATTCAAATTCAAATGTGTTGAAAGATTTTATACCAGTAGAAGTCTAAGAAAAAAAAAACATCCATACATAGGAAAATAAAATGGGACTAATCTATCGCCCGGTTCACACTCCACCCACGTCTACTGTACAGGTGCAGAGGCTCATCCCTTGTTCCCTGTTCAAGATGTGGTTTCCGGCTTTCTTTTTTCCAATCTTTTCACTCTTACGTAGCCCCCTGCACATCAGTGGCGTTACCGCCTTGTTCGGGGTGATATGATTAAAAAAAATATGTAACCGGCTGTGAGTACCATTTGAGATGCTACTACAATTGTCAAGTATTTTTGTCAAAACATTGTGGAAAAAAAAAAACAAGGATGATGATATCAATCTGAAATTATTCCGGATATTACGACAATACTGTCGCATTGTAGTGCAGTAGATATTGGCTCCGAACGTTAAACTGGAGTGCTAAGTTCGAATTCCACCTGAATTCCTTGCCTTCATTTACACGCAAAAACCATTGCGGAAAGTATTAATCTGTAGCTTCTCTCTCCAACTATGTATTAAATAACTGGACAGATTGGGTTCCGTAGCCTCAGTTTTCCAATCTTTTCACTTTTACGTAGCCCCCTGCACATCAGTGGCGTTACCGCCTTGTTCGGGGTGATATGATTAAAAAAAATGTAACCGGCTGTGAGTACCATTTGAGATGCTACTACAATTGTCAAATATTTTTGTCAAAACATTGTGGAAAAAAAAACAAGGATGAGGATATCAATCTGAAATTATTCCGGATATTACGACAATACTGTCGCATTGTGGTGCAGTAGATATTGGCACGGAACGTTAGACTGGAGTGCTAAGTTCGAATTCCACCTGAATTCCTTGCCTTCATTTACACGCAAAAACCATTGAAGGAAAGCATTAATCTGTAGCTTCTCTCTCCAACTATGGATTAAATAACTGGACAGATTGGGTTTCGTAGCCTCAGTTTTCCAATCTTTTCACTTTTACGTAGCCCCCTGCACATCAGTGGCGTTACCGCCTTGCTCGGGGTGATATGATTAAAAAACAAAAAAAAATTAACAATTGTCGAATGTATGGAAATAAGAAAGGGAAAGCAGACAGATACCTCTGTCTCATATTAGAAGACATACCCCTCCCCAATACAAGACCCAAGAGTTTAAAAGTTAAAATTTAGCCATAACAGAGGGATAGAAGTATTAGGGGGAAGGGAAAAAGGGCGAGGGGGCGGTTGACTGGGAAGTAAACTACAAAAAAATTTTCGCTCAGAAAAAAAGAAAACTGCTGATATCAATGTTGAGAAAAAAAAAACGATTGAAAAATTTAGTTTAACTAAATAATGACCGGGACAAATGTTACAGAAAAATTTGGACATTCAAATTTAAAAATAAATCTTAATTTTTAAATTTAATGTTAAAATTATTAAATTCAAAGGTAGATCTCAAAAGAAAATATTTCTATTAATATCAGTACACATACACACACATATACACACTCATTTTCCTAAAAACCTTACTGAAATTCAAATACAGGCTGAAAAGCTAAGTAAATTGCTAATAAATATTGAGTATTTAAAACTAGGCGTAAAAGAAATGTATTAAAAAGAAATTATATTTAATTTTTCCTATTTTCTCTTAAACAAGTTATTTTGAAACTACTCATTATTCTATTATCCTTGGATATGACTGACTTTTCTCTTATTCCTCCCTCTCGAATTGATAAATCTAATAGTACTTCGCAAGACAAATACAAGCTGCTTGGCAGGGGATACCATTAGCTACATTGTAATGTCAATGCCTGACAGAATGAAGGCTGAGATCAAAGCAAAAGGCTATTATACTAAATGTTAAATTTATTTAGTAACAAGGACCATTTTCTTAAGGAATTTGTTGAGTAAATCAAATAAAATGACTAATTAAATTGTTTATTTTCTGTCAGTATGCCTCATAAAAGATAAAATAATTCTTGTCCTAATACTTTTGCACAGTACTGTATATATGTATATATTAAATGTGAAAACCGCACTGAATCTAAACTTATTTATAAATGGAACTTTGTCTCTCTCTGTGTATGTGTGTGTGTCTGTGTGTGTGTCCGTTACCTATAGACCCCGAAACGGCTGAACCGATTTTTTTGAAAATTTACAGTTGTACTATAAGCGTCTGCGAGTGTTCTTAGCTAGGTTTTGTGTCGAGGTACCCCCGATAAATATCGAAAATCGATAATCGAAAAAATCGGTTTATAGAAGGAGTGGTCCGATTTTAATCAAATTTGATACACTCATAGACAAAGACATAAGAAACGATATTCAGAAGTTTCAAGGTTGCAGTTCTTACAATAGTGCAGAAAATCGATAATATATATATATATAAAAGGCAAGTTGTTTGTGTGTGTGTGTTTATCTGTCTGTATGTCTGTATATTTTCAACCCTTTTATTTTAGTTTTTGCTTCGGGTTTGGCTCTATGTAGTTGTAGTTCTTAGTCTCAGCCATGATGCCGTTTACTCAGAGGACTTATTTAGCTTTCAAAATTCAGTTTACGACAAAAAAAATTTATTTGATATCGATACCAAGAAATCAAAATTTGACTTACATCCATTCATTTTTCTTTCAGTCTATGGTTTCGCTTTAACTGGAAACAACTATTGCTTTTTATTCTTTCGTGCCAACGTCCAAAGAATCTGAGCACCAGGACCATGGATTAGTTTTAAAGCTTTCATTACACCCGAGCAACGCCGGCCATACTGCTAGTATATATATATATATATATATATATATATATATATATACTAGGTGCGATTGGTAAATTGTCGCAGTTATTTTATTATTTCAAATATTCTTTAGGCTGAGTCTGAGCTCCAGGACCATGGGTTAGTTTTAACGCTTTTATTACACCCGAGCAATGCCAGTTATACTGTTAGTAACTCATAGAATAAAGCCAGAAGAGCATCTGGAAGCATTTCAAAGACGGTTAGATAACATATTGTTAAAAATGGTAATCAACACTAAGAAACATATCCACGTGTGAATAATTTAAAAATATTGTATATGCTTTATCTCGGAACCTCATCTGAGAAGGATAAGTGAGTACTGAGATGATAAGTGAGTACTGAGATGATAAGTGAGTACTGACGCTGCCAATAAAGCAATAAGAAAAAAATCTAATTTAAATAATTCATGAAGTAAGGAAAAATTTACTTTAGAACATCAGAAAACAAAAAAAACGATACCGATATGTGCTTGAATAATTAGCTTGAAATAAAGACAGTACTTTCCGTATATCAAACTACTCTCCTAAAACTGGGAAATATGTTAGTCGAAACATTGTGGCAAAACAACAGCTATACCAATACTTGCTTGAATAATTAGTTTGAAATAAGGAGAACATGGAATACAGTTTGATTCCAGGATGATGGCTATGGTGTGAAGAAAATTTGGCATGAATAACAATGGCTGCTCCGTCGATAAATGATGAATGGTTCGTCATTGGAGTAGATAGATCTAACTATCGCCAGGTTCACACTCCACCCACGTCTATTGAACAGATTTAGAGGCTCATCCCTTGTTCCCTGTTTAAGATTTGGTTTCTGGCTTTCTCTTTTCACTCTTTTCTTTTTTCTTTTTTTCAATTGGAGTAGATAGACTAAACTATTGCCCGGTTCACACTCCACCCACGTCTATTGAACAGGTGAAGAGGCTCATCTCTTGTTCCCTGTTTAGGATGTGGTTTCCGGCTTTCTCTTTTCCAATCTTTTCACTCTTACGTAGCCCCCTGCACATCAGTGGCGTTACCGCCTTGTTCGGGGTGATATGATTAAAAAAAATATGTAACCGGCTGTGAGTACCATTTGAGATGCTACTACAATTGTCAAATATTTTTGTCAAAACATTGTGGAAAAAAAAAAACAAGGATGAGGATATCAATCTGAAATTATTCCGGATATTACGACAATACTGTCGCATTGCAGTAGATATTGGCTCGGAACGTTAGACTGGAGTGCTAAGTTCGAATTCCACCTGAATTCCTTGCCTTCATTTACACGCAAAAACCATTGCGGAAAGTATTAATCTGTAGCTTCTCTCTCCAACTATGGATTAAATAACTGGACAGATTGGGTTCTGTAGCCTCAGTTGGCGATCAGTCTACCGCAGAAAGTAATGGCAACCTACTGGGAGAAAATCTCTTGACGAGTCGGTTGTGTCTATTACGAGACATGATCGCCCAAGCGTGTATCACTTATAGCACTTAACTGACTGACTCTTGGTATATAAGAATGACCCTCGAAATATAGGAAATATGTTTGTCGAGACATCGTGATAAAAACAACAAAAATGGGGATGCTAGTACAAATAAATCATGAAGCATGGTTTCATTTACAAAATCTTTGCGGCACATACAATGTTTTGATTAATAAAACGCGACTGATAGAATTTCTTTCAAGATAAACCATTTCCGCGTATTTAGTAAAAAAAAAAAAAATAAAGCTAGTAAATTCCAGTTTGTATCTTAAAAAATGGAGCGGGAAGGTTTAAGTTTCCCTTTTTCAACCGCTGGTCTATCTGTTTTTATGTCAGACGTGATATCTTTGATGATCCAATTATATTTCGAGAATTCCAGCACCAAGATAGATTTTTGTTTGTTTGTTTAAAAGCTTTTTTTTTTATGAGCAAATAAAACTAACCCGTTGTAGTCACGCAACGTCATCGAAACCACATGGTTGAATTACTATGCCTTTCGACAGCTCCGCTCAAAGAATTGTTGATTCATCAAAGATAAGGGTGAACAACAATCAACGCTTTTAACGCCATAAGCATCTAAAATTCGGCGATTGACGAAAGCAGTTCCTGGAAGAGTCGTTAGAAAGGAGGCAATGTTTGATTTTCTATGTTTAACTTTTTCGTTACTTGAGCTGGACTTCAAAGGACCTTCTCCCATGTTGATGTGGCTTTTGGGCTGTGATGTCTGTAAGCTGTCAAGATAGTTTAAGTAAAAATAACATGGCTGGTAGAATTTAATCTGGCAAACTGTTATTTAGTTACAAGAGAAATACTTTTAAGTAACAATCAAATGTCAAGAGATTCTGCGTCTTTCTAAGCAAAAGGTGTTTTAAAATTATTATTTCAAATTAACCAATCGCGTTCTAATCAATTACTATTTCAAACTAACAAAGCAAGTCTAATCAAGTATTTTTTCAAATCAACCAATTACATCTTATCAATTATTATTTCAAATCAACCAATCATTTCTAATCACTCGTTGAGGCAGGAGAAATCAAAATTATAGATATATATTAACATCTTGGCCAAAAAAGTAGATATTAAAATCAGTTGGGTGATTTTTTTATTCTGTTGCCAACGTTTCCTTCAGTAGATCAACGGAACAAAGTAAAGAAAATGCTGTGGTTTATTTAAAATTTTATTTTGAAATTTAACTTTCAGTAAAATTATTTGAAATTTTATTTTGAAATTTAACTTTCAGTAAAATTCAAAATAAATATTTTGTATCAAATTAAAATCTTCAAACAAATCAAAGATTTGTACTGTCAGTCAGTTAAGTGCCATACGTGATACACGCTTTGGGCGATCATGTCTCTTTCGAGACATGACTGATTGGGCGGAAGTTTATCTCGCAGTAGGTAGCCATTGCATTCTTCAGTACGCTGGATGCCAGTCAAGGCTATAGAACCCAATCTATCCTTTTATTTGACTCATAGCTAAAAGGGGAAGAGATATATTATTAAGCAATTATTAATGGGGGATCAATTTATTACATTTCATAACACTATAAAAATGATCCCCCACTTTATGACCAGTAGAAGCCTTAATCATGTTTTCAACTATTATAATTAGTCAGTTAAGTGCTATACGTGATACACGCTTTGGGCGATCATGTCTCTTTCGAGACATGACTGACTGGGCAGAAGATTATCCCGCAGTAGGTTGCCATTGCTTTCTGCGGTAGACTGGTTTTTCAACCAAGGCTATAGAACCCAATCTGTTCAATTATATGACACATAACTGGAGGGAAGAGACGGATTAATGCCTTTCCCAAGGGTATTTGTGCGAATGTGATAGGTACCGACTTGGCTGCTCAACTCCAGCCATTTTCTCACCTACGGAATGTGGCTTCCCTCTGTCTGTTCTATAAATATTTTCATGGCTTCTGCTCCAACGAACTTAAGTCACTGGTGCCCCTGCCACAGGTGATTACTCGTGCAATCAGACTGGCAACTGGGTCCCACCCATTCACAGTTAGATCAACCAAATGCAGACGACAATTCTACTTCTGCAGCCTATTTTCTCACACTTCCCGCCTGTGGAACTCGCTTCCATATTCTTGCTTTCCTGACAGCTACAATCTCCAGGAATTTAAATGCAATGTCAATACTCATCCCTTAACCATTTGACTTTAGTTCTTTCTTCACCACCCTGTATATCCTTTCCTTTCTCTACACCTTTGCAACTGTTATCACACCTGTATTCCCCTCCTTCTCGTGCTCCTTTCTAACTGGTTCGTTTTTCTCTTTACTCTAATTGTATCTATTATTTTTACTCTCATGTAGCCCCCTGAATATCAGTGGCATTACCGCCTTGCTTGGAGTGATACGATTTAATAATAATAAAAAAAGTGAATGGAATTCGAACTCGGCAGCCCAATTTATCTTTCCGAGTCGATATTCATTGCACCACAACGCGCACCCGTTGTGCTATGGCAAATTTTAAAATGAACGCAAAGTATTTCAACAAAGATAGCGACAAAAGTCCGAACAATTTAAATAGTGTAAATAATTAAAATAACTAATCTCAGAAATATAAACAGACCCTGAAGAAGTCTGGTGCTGAAACGTTGTGAATATGATAGCAATAACTTATCTCAGAAATTTAGAAAATAGTCATTGAGTATATAAGAATTATATTTCACAATTTTCATCGTTCGAAACGTTGTCCTCATCTCTATTGCCATATTCAGGTTGTTTCGGCAGTTGTACATTACGACCTTCTTTAGTTAATATAAGTTGGAATTCCGAACTGCATAAATAATTACAATACCTTAACTCAGAAATTTAGAGAAATATTCAATGTGTATAGGGATTATTTTTCACTATTATCACCATTCGAAACATTGACCTCATCTTTATTGGCATATTCACGTCGTTTCGATAATTTTACACCACGACCTTCTTAGGGTAATATACGCGGGAATTCCGAACGGTGTAAATCGTTAAAATAACTCATCTAAAAAATATAGACAAATGGATGTAAGTCAAATTTTGATTTCCTCGTATCGATATCAAATAAGATTTTTCGTCGTAAACTGAATTTTGAAGGCTAAATAAGTCCTCTGAGTAAATGGTATCATGGTTGAGACAAAGAACTACAATTATACCTACTTAGAGCCAAACTCGAAGCAAAAACTAAAATAAAAGGGCTGAAAAAAATACAAACATACAGGCAGATAAACAGACATACACACAAACACGTGTCTTTTATATATATATATATATATATATATATATATATATATATATATATATATTATCGATTTTCTGCACTATTGTAAGAACTGCAACCTTGAAACTTCTGAATATCGTTTCTTATGTCTTTGTCTATGAGTGTATCAAATTTGATTAAAATTGGACCATTCCTTCTATTACCCGATTTTTCGATTATCGATTTTCGATATTTATCGGGGGTACCTCGACAGAAAAGCTAGCTAAGAACACTCGCAGACGCTTATAGTAAAACTGTGTAAATTTTCAAGAAAATCTGTTCAACCGTTTCGAAGTCTATATATAACGAACACATACACAGACAAAGTTGCATTTATAATTAAGTTTAGATTCTCGTAATTTAGGCAGTTGTCCACTACCATCTTCAGGTGATATACGTTAGAATTCCGAACTGTGTAAATAATTACAATACCTCACCTCAGAAATTTATTTTATATTTATTGTATCTATCTCTTTTAACATAAGTTTCTTATATTACCTTTCATCACGATTTTTGTAATGGTATGAGACATCAGAAATCGAGATGGGCACATTACATTAATTTAAACGCAAAAACAACATTACTTCTCCCCAGCTATGGGTCAAATAGTAGGACTTATATCAGTAAAAATCATTCAGTCAGTTAAGTGCCATACACGAAACACGCTTGGGCGATCATGTCTCGAAAGTGACATGACTGACTGGGCAGAAGATTATCCCGCAGGTTGACATTGCTTTCTGCGGTAGACTGGTTGCCAACCAAGGCTATAGAACCCAATCTGTCCTATTATTTAACCCATAACTGGAAGGAAGAGACGGATTAATACCTTTCCCAAGGGTATTTGCGCGCAAGTGAATGCAATGAATTCAACTGGAATTTGAAATCGGCTCCCCGATTTCTCGTTCCGAGCCGATATCCACTGCACCGTAATGCGCATCCTAAAAAAAAAATCATTACAATCTCCAAAATAGAAATCAGTCAATGTCTACTTTATAGTTTTAATTTATTTTTACATTTTTCTATATATCAATCTCCCTTAAAAGCACTCTGACGCTCGTTGAGTTGAATGGTGGTATCAGATCAATGGAAAACATTTTCATGGACAAATATTAATATCTGCAAGTAAGAAACACGTGAATCGCACATGCAAAGGCTTGAAGACACTGTAGTAGACAAAGAGATGAAACCGCCATAGCACAAAACAAAAATATTTTCATAATAGCTTATGGCAGCTGAAGTTAACACACATAAGATTTTCGCAAAGAGAAAACACAGAAGCCATCATGAGAAGACATGTGGTCACCAAGTTAACAGTTGATGGGTAGTTATTTACCTAATTTTGGCAAAAAACTTCTTCTTCTTCTATGTGCCCTGTCCCTTCAGGACGTAGACGATCATGGCTCTCCACGTCTCCCTATCCCATTGTGGCTCTTAGTATGTTTGCTCCTGTTGCTCCTGGCAACCCCCATTCCGTCATCCACCTGATCAGGCAAATATGTTATCCGCTGCCTTCCTCTGTCTCTCCTTCCTTCTATCTGTCCAGTCAGTATCAGGTTCTCCAGACTCTCCTTCCTCATTGCATGTCCCAGGAACTTCAGTTGTCTCTTCCTGATGCTCAGCATCAATTTCCTTTTTGTTGCCATTCTTTCTAACACCTCGTCGTTGCTTGTATGCTCAGTCCACGATATCCGTAGCATCCTTCTGTAGAACCACATTTAGGTCGCTTCCAGTTTTGTCCTCATTTTCGATGATATTGTCCAGCATTCACAGCCGTATTGAAGAACTGACATCACGTAGCAGTCTAGCACTCTTTTCTTCGTTTCTATTGAGATTTTCCTGTGTGTTAGTATTTTGCTCATCTTCTGGAACGCGTCCTTTGCCATGCCAATTCGCCTTCGGATCTCTGTGTCGCACTTTCCATCTCCTGTTAGAACACTTCCTAGGTACTTAAATTCTTGTACTTGTTTGTACCTATGCTTCATAGATTACGCGAAAGCATTCGACAAAATACGATACAAAGAATTGATGGAGATGCTAGGCAACCTCGACATTTTCGACAAAGACATAAGAATAATAAAAAATCTCTACTGGCAGCAAACGGCCTTCATACGGACAGGTAACGACCTCAGTAGATACACAAAGATAGAAAAAGGCGTAAGACAAGGATGTGTCTTTTCACCGGATTTGTTCAACCTATACATCGAGAATATTTTGAGGACCCTAGATGACACGCCAGGATTTGTTATTGGAGGCCACAACCTGAACAACATAAAATATGCGGACGATACAGTGCTGATTGCGGACACGGAAAGGAAACTGCAAGATCTCATACAGAAAGTAGCAGTGGAGAGTGACAAGAAGGGACTACAAATAAACTTTAAGAAAACTGAGTGCATGGTCATCAGCAAAAGATACAAAAAACTTACTTTCGTCAAAATTAGGTGGATAACTAAACATAAGATTCTAGGGAAACACTTTCATGAACTATTAATACTACGAATTGTTCTTAGTTATGAAAATGTATTTAGTGTTTTGTTCTGAAATGTGTTTAAAAATAACAAGATAGCGTGAACTAACGCGTGAAAACACGATACTTAAAGAAATAGCTGAAACTGATAGCAGCAAACAAAAGAAACAAAACTTTCATTACGTCTTATGAAAGCCAAAAACACACACGCACATATATATGCGAATGTTCTTGAAAAATGGCTCGAAGTATCAAAAAAATAAAAAAATAAAGAACATCTTTAACAAAGGTTACATGAATTTAAATGTATCCAATCATCTAAATATCATTATTACTAATGTTTGCAAAAATAATTTCTGTAATTACTTAAAAAAGTAAAAGTTCTAACGACAAAATTATGAAAAAAAACAAATGGAAAAAAACATTCAGTGTCGTCACGTGTTTAACAGAACGATTTTAAAATTTTGCTGTTGACCTTCAAAAACAGAAAAAGATAAATGAAAAGTAAATAAAAATAAAATATATCCATATAAAAAATTAAATAATTTAAATTCAAATATAGTAGATAATTAGTGTAGCATTCAGCACATAGATATTGGGACAAATATAAAAATTTCTGGATAATATCCACCAAGGTTATCTTAATATGTGATTCGCCCACAGTAATACTTTCATAAATATAAGGTAATTAAATACAGTAACTATTTTAGAATTCATTGTTTAGATATTTGCTGAGAATGAAAAAATAAAATGAAGTGCGTATCGAATATACACCCTTTAGAAAATTAGAATCAAACAAAGCGAATAATGTCTTTCACACTTTGCCTAACCACGAATGCGTCGTGTCTTCCGTCCACATTTTCCTTTACGTATTGGACGGAGATAGATAGATAGATAGATAGATAGATAGATAGATAGATAGATAGATAAGAACAGATTTACATAGATAGATAGATAGATAGATAGATAGATAGATAGATAGATAGATACGAATAGACTGAGATAGATAGATAGATAGATAGATAGATAGATAGATAAGGACAGATTTAGATAGATAGATAGATAGATAGATAGATAGATAGGAACAAATTTACATTGATATATATATATATATATATATATATATAGAGAGAGAGAGAGATAGATAGATAGATAGATAGATAGATAGATAGATAGATAGATAGATAGATAGATAGGAACAGTTTTACACAGAGGGATAGATACGAATAGACTGAGATAGATAGATAGATAGATAGATAGATAGATAGATAGATAGAAATAGACTCAGATAGATAGAAATAGACTCAGACAGATAGATAGATAGATAGATAGATAGATAGATAGATAGATAGATAGATGCACACATGCACCCTTATTCAAATTAACTGAAACAAAATGAATAATGTCTTCTTAGGATCTTTCACACTTTCCCAGATCCCATATACGTCGTCTCTTAGCGTTGTTTTTCTCTTCCTTTACATTTTGGACTGAGACAAATAGATAGATAGATAGATAGATAGATAGATAGATAGATAGATAGATAGATAGATTCTTGTGCAAATCAAATGAAACAAAATTAATAATGCCTGCCTAGGATCGTTCACACTTTCCCTGAACACGTATACCTCATATCTTGGCGTTATGTTTCTCTTCCGACCACATTTTCCTTTACGTTTTGGACTGATGGATCCAGTTTGTTTCTTCGCCATGATGACACAACTGACAGTTAAAAGGCTGATATCAACAATATTCGCGATATCACTGTCATATGAATGATGAAATTCTTACTGGATCTCCTATTGATACTTTACGGAAAGAAAAGCTGGCCGTAGAAATAAAGCTTCAAATTTTACTTATGTACTACACTAAAGTTCGTTATGTACTTGACAATAATTAAATATTTAGAAGCATTCAAAATAGGCATATTCGCCAATGTTCACATAATTCGGAAAGCCTTCATCATATTCAAGCTAACCGTTTATCTATTTTTATTTACTTATATACACGCTTGTGCAACGTAACTGAAACAATTGCTTTAGTTTCCTTTCTTTCAAAAAACAGTCAGTTTCATACGCACTGGAGTGACAGGGTGTAATCGTTTTTTTTTTTTTTTTTTTTACATCAGATAGAGTCATTCGCAGTGGTTTGTAGTAATATGAATCTATTTTTGGAGTGTATGATGAAATTTGTTTGGTCTTGAAAAATATTGTGTTATCCGTGATTGTATCAGATTTTTTATGACCCCCAGACACTATTGTCTCATTTGTCCATTAGTTGTCCTACGGCCATTATCTGCAATGGACATTACTCCAAGGAAGCGTGCGAAAATTTTTAACGAACACGTTAGCAAGCCTTACAGTGACAACAACAAAGCTATCAGCGCACACTGGAGCAAGACGGATCTTTCTTATATACACAATGTAAACACACGACAGTAGCTAATAGTGTTCAATTCATTACTAAAGAACGATGCGTAAATAACAGTGACCGGCTACTGTTTTTAAAGTCTATCAATTCTCCAGAGTGCTCAATCGACAGACGAGAGCGAAAATTTTATATATATATATATATATATATATATATATATATATGTGGGGGGGGGGGGGTATTACCTACACACTAATATGGACTCTACCGGACTACATAAATACCGAGAATTATCTACTCTCGCGGGTAGGTGGCAGCAGATTCGATACTCATTTCTTAGTACGCCCTTCCTCGCTAAGTACTATTATACTTTATTTCCTCTGTACACTGTTTTGCTTTTGTAATCTGATATTGTTTCCAACCCTATACTGTGTCCCAGTCTTTCTTGTGACCTTTTTCCAGTGCCACATCAATATATATATATATATATATATATATATATATATATATATATTGTAACAAAGTTGTATAACACGCAGGTTTTTCTTTACCTACTCTTCATGCATTTACTTTTATAAAGAGTGCTCGATACAACGTAGAGCTTTATATTGTAATGGTTTTTGCAATGGCTTATAAATTCATAGTATCATTACACAAAAATTTCGTGAAAATCTGTGTAGTCATACTATGAATTTATAAACCATTGTAACAACCATTACAATATATATATATATATATGTATATATGTGTGTGTGTGGGGGGGGGTTAAATGGGGCAAAAATACTGCCCTCATATACCTCCCTAACCCCCCCTGCATAATGGTAAAACAGAATTATCCTGGTTATGCCGATAATTCGGTAGCAAATCCTCTGATCGACAGGCTTTGCGGTGCGTTGAACCACTTATTAATTGTTGTTTTTTAACAGTTCCACCCTAACCCAAGGTGGTATCACCTGTTAGGCTCCCTGCTCTCGGCAAATGACTATTTACGCTCTCACACCCTGATTGAACACTCTGGAAGAATGGTAGACTTTGACAAACAGTAGCTACTCTAGCATCTACTCATCGTTCATTGAGCAATGAATTAGAATACTCTCAGCTATTGGGCGTGTGTATAATAATAATGTACACGCTAAAAAGTCTGCCTCCTTTTATCGAGCGCCCATAGCTCAGAGGTAGAATCGCCGACTGACGCCAATTCGGTCGGGTTTCAATCCTGGGTAAAAAGCATTCAGATGTCTAACCGTACTGATTGAGCTGTGATACAGCGAAACAGATCTGTCTGGGGATGACTATATATATATATATATATATATATATATATATATTGTGTGTATTTTGGCAGCATTTTTTCATTAATGCAGGTTTCATTGAATAATATAGACAAGTTTTGTCTATTAATTTTGTGTAGGATCCGTTCATACCGTCTGATATACTTGATGGTGATGTCGTTGAAAGACAACAAAAATTAATGTGTGATTTTTTGTTGTCTTTCAACGACATCACCATCAAGTATATCAGACGGTATGAACGGATCCTACACAAAATTAATAGACAAAACTTGTCTTTATTATTCAATGAAACCTGCATTAATATATATATATATATATATATATGTATATATGTGTGCGTGCAAATGAATAATTACAAAACAGTGGTCAAGGCATGAAAACGTAAAAATACATTAGAAAAAAAGTACGAGCAATACATTTTCATACAGAGTAAAAATTAAATAAAATTACCAGCAATATATATAGGAAAAAGAAATTACGAAAGTAACTATTAGAATGTAATTTCAGTATTAAGTGACCTATAAGAATGTGACACTATCTCCCGCGGGTATATTTGCTTTTGTTTGGCTTAATACAACAGAGAAAAAGAAATTGATATTAGTAGTATTATTAGTTGTGCTTTATTGAAATTCGCGATGTGAGCTTATGTAAAATCTATTTTAATACTATCACATACTTGTAAAATCGGGGAATAGAAAAATTAACTATTTTAATACTATCATGTACTTCTAAAATCCGGGGAAGAGAACAATTATTCTTGGGAAAGAAAGTTAGAAATGTAATTTTTCTTTTTCGCGTTCGAAGCGGATATTTTGGGCAAAGCTAAAATTTAATGAGTAGCCAAAACAAAGTGTCAGGATTTGTTGATGGGGTCCAGCGGGGTTAAAGTCCCCCAACAGATGTTTCCCTGAGAACAGAAATTGTGGGAATTGGAAAATCTAAATATGATGTAATCGAAAGGAAGTGAGCTGATGATATTTCATTCGTCGAGCTATCCCCTCCCACAAATCATGTGGTTGGAAAACGTTCTCATTGGTCAAAAGCTTTGAGTCGGCCAAATCCCCCGAGAGGATGGGGATGGTTATAAAAATCCATACTCGGCGAGAAAAATCAGTTTTTTGAGTAGCTGTGAGAAGCATTGAGTTGTTCTCAGTTTTTCAGTAGAGTTGGAGTGAGTTACTGGAAATTGCAGTCGGAATGTAACGACTGTGGAAAAAAATTCCCTACTGGGTAGCCATGAGCCACAGCTGGTCACCTACCATAGAACTTATGACTAAAGAGTTAATGTCGAATGAAGCCTGCCGCCGATTAACTTAAAGAGTTAATGTTGAATAATGCGCCTCCAATAGGAATCTCGAAAGAACGTTATTGTTTTAAAACAATTGGGAGAATCAAAATTTCTGATTATTTCGACAAAAAGCCCGCGCTGCTATGAAAATTATTTTTAGAGTTGAGAGCTTTCAGGTGACAAGAATAAACCAACTCCGACACACCGCTGCTACGTTGCCGCCATTAGCCGCCTCTGATTCGGAAAATTGCATTAAGCTCCGATAAGGACCCGAAAGAACGTTGTTGTTTAAAAGTTGCATAGAGAATTGACAGCTCTGCTTATAGAAAATATGTGAAAAGACTTTAATGTAAATTTAATGAATACGTGAAAAGACTTTAGTGAAAATTTGAAGAGTTATGTTGACTTTAAACTTAGAAAAGACATTATTATTTCAGAATTGAAAGCTCAGATATTTTTAAATGAACTTTCTCTCGTCGTTATAAACTGGCATTCGACAACTGTATTATCATTCTGACAACTGTATTGTCTGATCATTGTTTTTTTATAAAGACATTCTTCGTAACTCTCCAGGCGTGTCCGACCTTATTCATTTATTTTATTAATCTGTTTTTGGATGTGTGTTTAGTTTTAACCACAAGTGTACACCAGTACTGGCTCTGATAGAAAGGCAACTACTAAAATTGCACGACGCGACCTCTGAGATCAATTCCCAACATGGGCAGTGGCATTAGACGTCTTGAAAACCAGCTTTTGCGACTACGACATCATCGGACGAGATCATCACAACCAGCAACGGCGACCGAACCAACCGGGCAGCCGGGTGGCAGTGTTACATCTGGTGCAATCACGACCGTCGACGAGAACGGGCATAAGATGCTACAAGAAGTTGATATGCTGTTAAACCAGCTAGCCAAACCATAACAATAAAGCATTAACTAAATAAAGATACCATTGCCACTTATGTTTTACTATTATGCATGAGTTTCAGTGTGGTCTTTGAGGGTATTTCTGCATCCCCCTGTTTATATATATATATATATATATATATGTGTGTGTGTGTGTGTGTGTGTGTGTGTGTGTGCGTGTGTGTGTGTGTGTGTGAAAAGTGTATATATATATAATTATAAATATCAATATATATATGCAATTTGTTATATATATTATATTATTCATATATTATATATCCGTGGTACTTACTTGAAAGCGCTCAATGTGGACGAAGATATTCAAATAATCAAGCACTGCCGCAAATCTCTACTATTTCACAATAATGAACCATGGACAAAAAAACAAAACCACGACTTATTCGATGTAACAATGGGTATCTACGATCGAGCAGTGACATGCGAATTAGTAGGCATACTCATTCTCTCACATCTAGCCAGAATCCCGGAGAAAAATGGCACCGGACTTATGACGGACTTATCCTGATAAGAGAACCCAACGGTCCCAAATTAGATAAATTCAGGAAAAAAAAATAGTAAACGCTCTAAAATTCATTGGATTCAAAATAGAAATAAAAGTATGTACAAAAACAGTAAACTTCCTAGACGTCACCCTTAACTTGGACAACAATATATACGAACCATTCAGAAAAGATAATGACGATCCAACTTACGTACACACATCCTCTAACCACCTACCTTCAATCCTCAAACAGATACCCATATCAATCAGCCGCAGATTATCTAAAAACTCATCTCACATACACATGTTCAATAACAAAAGAACACCATACGTCGACGCACTAAAAGAATGTGGATACAAACAACAACTACAATATACACCTCCGCAACGAAAAAGCAAAAACAGAAAAAGAAATATTATCTGGTTTAATCCACCATACAACAAAGCCGTCAAAACAAACATAGGTTAGACATTCCTGAACTTAATAGAAAAACACTTCCCGGTGATAAACCGAATAGTAAAAATATTCAACAATAACAACGTCAAAATCAGTTTCAGCTGCACAAAATGATAAAAAGTCACAACAAAAAATTAACAACCTACAATAATGCAACCGAAGAATCTCAATGCAACCTCAGAAACGGAACTACATGTCCACTCCGGAGAAATTGCCAGCAAACAAACATATTATATAAAGCCAAGGTAAGTGCAAACAACAACACAATGTACTACATCGGCGCCACTCTGGGACCATTTAAGAAAAGAAAAACAACCACAATCTTTTATTCTCCATCAGAAAATACTTGAACAGCACTACGTTATCCACACACGTATAGCGTCTAAAAGACAGAAATATTTAACTAACAATATGCTGGAAAATACTGAAAAAAGCACCTGCCTACAACAACATTAAAAAAAATGCCTATTTGCCTCCATGAAAAAGTAGCAATTATATCTCATACCCCACAAAAGAACTTACTAAACATAAGATCAGAACTAATTTCCAAATACAGACATGAAAATAAATACCTATTATCACAATTTCTAACAAACGGATAAAAAAATGGAACCGCTGATACTATAATCTTATCAATTATTCTCTAGTTCAAACTACAACAATAATAATTGCATTTATTGTTATCATTACACCACCATTACTAATCACTACTACCGCTTTACAATAACTATTTGCTACCACAGCTCTTATTATCATAAAATATTACTATAACCGTATTAGTCCGCAATGATCATTAACGTAAATTAGCCCTCTCTGCCATAGTAAAATTAATACCAGCACGCATAAATACTAACAAACATTACAAATAAGAATTTCTACCATTTAAATATGCGCAACCACAAAAAGCAACCTAATAACCGACTTTAAAATAAAATAAAATAAAATAAAATAAAATAAAAAATAACAATACAACCTTAAATAAAATAATAGCTGTTTTTACCCATCATAGTTTCACATAGACCCCATCATACGTACATATGTACGTACGAGAAATCGACAACTGTCTGCGCGTTGACATCGCTACACTATTCGAATACACTAATCAAATGCGTATGTATATGCGCAACGGTACACGTATACATATATATATACCGAGCCCAATACGGTTCGCATATTTGTTTGTGTGAGCCCTGGTGGGTGGACGCGCGTGTGTGTGTGTGTGTCTTTGCGCATATCTGTGGGGGTACAAATGGATATATATGTCCGCGTCTGTTATGACGATAAATTTTCATCCAAATTCCACAAAAATACACCGATATACGCAGCTTTGCATATAGCTAATTTAAAAACGATCGCAAGTGAGTGAAATCCAGGGTTACAAAACTCACACCTATATATATATATATATATATATATATATATATATATATATCCCGACCAGAAGCAAGTGGGTATGTCTAGTAACATTGATGAGCTGTGATACAGCGAAACAAGATTGTATATGGATGACTAATCTATATATATATATTTAGTGTATCGAGTCAGCAAATAATGTACGAAATGTTAGCCGAAAGCTTAGATCTAACGTAATAAAAATTATCCAGATGTTCGATAATTTTTGTCTTTATTTTCAAATGAAATTAATGCCAAAATACGACGTTTAGAACGGATCACGATTAAACATAATAGACATTCATTGTCTCTTATATTTCACAGTATATATTTAGAATATTATATATATATATATATATATATATATATATATATATATATATATATATATAGGAAAGAATATAAAAACGTTTTGAGTTTGAAAATGTGTTTTTTTTGACAGTATTTGTTTATTTCTACTATATTTTATATTTCAGACCGCCCTCGGTCCTTCATCAGAAACAAATGATTTTAAAATTTGAATAACGTAACGTATTTCGCGAGATTTCGCGAGAGCGTCAGTGAAGAGTTTGTTTACATCACGTGACACATTTGTTGAGAGAGTTTTTGTTTTTACATAAAGTGACGTTGAAAGCGACAGATTTTTAAAAAAATTATGTTTATAAACGTAAACCTATCTTTAATAATGCTTGTAAATTTGTTTTAGATAAAAAAATTTTTAATTGTATCTAAAAAAGTTTTAAAAATATTTTTAAATGTATCTAAAAATGTTTAGTTATTGAAGTATTTGTAAAGATTCAAAGCACCTAAGTCCCTATTTAACCCTAGCTTGTGTATATTTAATTTTAAAATCCAGTATTTTTCTTTTTTTTCTGCGTGCGTATATAGAACTAAAATTGGAGTCTATTAGTAAACATTTGCAATTTTCTAGGGTGTGATCCGGTTGATTGAAATGTGTTCCTACTGGGGAATATTGATCATTTTGGCGTATATTAAGTTTGTGCTTATTGATGTGAAATCTAAAGCTATTACCGGATTCGCCAATATATCCACTATTGGGACATATTGAACAAAAGAGGAAGTATATAATGTTTTCGCTGTCACAAGTGAGGCGTGGTGGCTGCAATTTGAGTTTGGTGTTGGGTACAGAGAATATTGTGTCGCTTACCAAATGTTTACAAATTAGGTACCTAATTTAATATTCTTTCCTATACATATTAAGACAGTATACGTGGATCAACACTATGCTATATATATATATATATATATATATATATATATATATATATATATATAAACAGAAATAATAGGCGGATTTGAATATATATATAAACAGAAATAGTAGGAGGATTTCCACCACGGAATATGTGAACGAGCGGCGCGTCACTGAGTTTAATTCTATACCTCTTCGTCACTGGGGCCCGTGATACAGTTGGTATTACGTTTGTTTAATAACGTAACTGTCTGGGTCTCAATTCCTGGTAGTGGATGCGCACTGCAGATGAGTCCCAAATATCGGACGAAACGGTCGTCCAGTGCTTTCTGCATTCTGTTGATAATGAAAACTCGATGAATTACTTATATATATATATATATATATATATATATATATATATATATATATATATATAGGGAGTGTGTGTGTTTAATTGTGATAATGTTTAAAGCCAAGATTGTTTATATCTTTTTCATTGGTTTTACTGATAAAATGTATTTTCGCAAGCAGTTTTTTTATCTTAAATTGCTCGCTATCGGGTGGAGATAGTGAGTTGAGACTGACGCTTTAACTGAGCAGATCCATGCCGACTTCAATATTTTCGAAGTCGGCATGAATTTGCTCAGTTAAAATGATGACCACGTTATAATGCTCTCACTCTTTCTTTGCTGATACGTCTCTGGTTTCTCTTGCTTGTATAGAACATGGTGTGAATTTTGTAGGAGTGTTCTTGTTTCTGATTGGTTGATTTTTTTTTTGCTTATTTTTCCCTTTTATTTTATTGTGTAATTTTTTAATTTATTTTTATTTTTAATAATTTTTAAAATTTTTAGTATATGCGCGAATTAATGTTTATTTAATTCAGGTGTGCTCTTTTGTTGTATTAACCTTAAAGAGCAGTGAGCTTTTAATGCTTCTTTGATTGTGCCTTGTGTCTTACTTAAGCGAACTCTCTGCAGCTTACATAATTATCATCATCAGAATTATCATCAGAAGGTTTTTCATCATCGAATTATCATCATCAGAATTATCATCATCAGAATTTTTATCATCAGAAGGTTTTTCATCATCAGAATTATCATCATCAGAATTATCATCATCAGAATTATCATCAGAAGGTTTTTCATCATCAGAATTATCATCATCAGAATTCATCATCAGAATTATCATAGAAGGTTTTTCATCATCAGAATCATCATCATCAGGAATTTTTATCATCAGAAGGTTTTTCATCATCAGAATCATCATCATCAGAATTATCATCATCAGAATTATCATCAGAAGGTTTTTCATCATCAGAATTATCATCATCAGAATTATCATCATCAAGGTTTTTATCATCAGAAGGTTTTTCATCATCATTATCATCATAGAATTATCATCATCAGAATTATCATCATCAGAATTATCATCAGAAGGTTTTTCATCATCAGAATTATCATCATCAGAATTATCATCAGAAGGTTTTTCATCATCAGAATTATCATCATCAGAATTATCATCATCAGAATTATCATCAGAAGGTTTTTCATCATCAGAATCATCATCAGAATTATCATCATCAGAATTATCATCAGAAGGTTTTTCATCATCAGAATTATCATCATCAGAATTATCATCATCAGAATTATCATCAGAAGGTTTTTCATCATCAGAATCATCATCAGAATTATCATCATCAGAATTATCATCAGAAGGTTTTTCATCATCAGAATTATCATCATCAGAATTATCATCATCAGAATTATCATCAGAAGGTTTTTCATCATCAGAAAGTTGGTTGTCGGCAGGTTGGAATATGTGGAATTTTGTGGAATAGCATAAGAAGAATAAAATATACATTTTGCATTTTAAAATAGAAATTTATTAAAAGGAAGAATAATAAGAATTTGTAGAAATTAATGTTCAATGAGAAAGTTAAGAGTATCAAGAGTTCGTACAAAATGTTCGTAGTAGTAATTGTTGAAAGAGATGAGGAGAAAGAGAAAGAGGACAATGTCCGGGTCGCTTGAAGTTTGAAGTTAAATTTTATATGTGACTCTTTCGCTGCTTCCATCTCTGTGTCTCTGATGCTGCGAAGTCGTTTATATGTCCTTTTGAATGTCGCACTGGATAGCTAAGTCGTTTCAAGTCTTACAAGTCGCTCCCATTGGTCAAAAATCATTTTAACACCGACATGCGAAATCTGGTTTCGACTTTTTCTTTAAGCACATGGTCAATCCTTTTTATATTTGGGAAAACCAGGATTTCACATATCTTTGTGAATTTTTGTAAAAGTGAAGAAGAAGGGCGTTGATGTTAATTAATTTCTTATCCGCTACAACCTCTGTTTATTGGTTTGACATTTTTCTACGTGTGTTGCTGTTTTGCAGTGGGTATGAAATAAAAAATAGAGGATATTTAAAAAAAAGGTGAATACGCAAACGAAGAAAAACCTAAAGGAAAATAATGGAAAAAGAAACATAATCTGCCGATTATCATTCACGCGGCCGTGTGGAAAAATAATATCTGCCTGCTCAGCTCATGAATAACCTGCCGTCGTTAAACAAAACAGGTTTTGAATTTTGTCAGGAATCTCGAGATATACAGCAGAAGCAACGGACCAGATATACAGCAGAAGCACCGGACCAGATATACAGCAGAAGCACCGGACCAGATATACAGCAGAAGCACCAGGCCAGATATACAGTAGAAGCACCAGGCCAGATATACAGCAGAAGCACCAGGCCAGATATACAGCAGAAGCACCAGGCCAGATATACAGTAGAAGCACCAGGCCAGATATACAGCAGAAGCACCAGGCCAGATATACAGTAGAAGCACCAGGCCAGATATACAGCAGAAGCACCATGCCAGATATACAGCAGAAGCACCAGACCAGATATACAGTAGAAGCACCAGGCCAGATATACAGCAGAAGCACCAGGCCAGATATACAGTAGAAGCACCAGGCCAGATATACAGCAGAAGCACCAGACCAGATATACAGTAGAAGCACCAGGCCAGATATACAGCAGAAGCACCAGGCCAGATATACAGTAGAAGCACCAGGCCAGATATACAGTAGAAGCACCAGGCCAGATATACAGCAGAAGCACCAGGCCAGATATACAGTAGAAGCACCAGGCCAGATATACAGTAGAAGCACCAGGCCAGATATACAGCAGAAGCACCAGGCCAGATATACAGTAGAAGCACCAGGCCAGATATACAGCAGAAGCACCAGGCCAGATATACAGCAGAAGCACCACACCAGATATACAGCAGAAGCACCAGACCAGATATGACAGAAGGATTTGAGGTACGGACGAATGATAGATTCATAAATGTTCAACCGGGATTCCGACGAGAAAGATTTCTGGCAAAAGAAAACATTGAATCACCGTTCTGGCAAAAGATATAGCAATTGATTCAGATATACAGTAGAAGCACCAGGCCAGATATACAGCAGAAGCACCAGGCCAGATATACAGTAGAAGCACCAGGCCAGATATACAGCAGAAGCACCAGACCAGATATACAGTAGAAGCACCAGGCCAGATATACAGCAGAAGCACCAGGCCAGATATACAGTAGAAGCACCAGGCCAGATATACAGTAGAAGCACCAGGCCAGATATACAGCAGAAGCACCAGGCCAGATATACAGTAGAAGCACCAGGCCAGATATACAGCAGAAGCACCAGGCCAGATATACAGTAGAAGCACCAGGCCAGATATACAGCAGAAGCACCAGGCCAGATATACAGTAGAAGCACCAGGCCAGATATACAGCAGAAGCACCAGGCCAGATATACAGCAGAAGCACCACACCAGATATACAGCAGAAGCACCAGACCAGATATGGCAGAAGGATTTGAGGTACGGACGAATGATAGATTCATAAATGTTCAACCGGGATTCCGACAAGAAAGATTTCTGGCAAAAGAAAACATTGAATCACCGTTCTGGCAAAAGATATAGCAATTGATTCAGTAGAAAAAAATTACATGCAGATAAATAAATTAAATTCTTATTAGAAAATTATGCTTTCTATGCTTTTCTGGATATGCTTTGTGGGGCAGTGGATATCGACTCGGAACGACAAATCGGGGCACCGAGTTCAAATTCCGGTTGAATTACTTGCATTCACTTACGCACAAATACCATTGGGAAAGATATTCGTCGTGTTTTGTACGCGCAGGCAAGGTGCTGTTTGTATGTTCGAACAATCTCTTGCCCTTGTCTGTTTTACTCTGCTCGTCGATGTCGGGATGGTAGTGATGGTGGTCGTCGTCGTTTTCGATCGAGTTGGCTTCCTTCGGAGGAGAACGACCGTCCACACTAGCTTCCCTCTGGTCGCGCGCGTGGTCTTTAGGAATCGTTGTCAGACACTCTCCTCCTGGAAAAAAAACCCATTTGGCTCCTTTCCTCACCACGTCTGTGTTGCTTTAGATTCCCGTTTACCGGTCTACACGTCGAGGTCAATCGTGTTTCGGCAGGCAGAGGTGAGGACAGTGCTGCCAGTCACTGGGTTATTTGCGTGCCGCCGATCTGCTATGGATGTGCATTGTAGTGCAGTGGAGATAAACAAATCAGGTGCCGAGTTCGAATTCCACTTGAATTCCTTGCATTCACTTACGCACAAATACCCTTGGAAAAGGTATTAATTCGTCTCTTCCCTCCAGTTATGGGTTAAATAATAAGATAGATTGAGTTCTATAGCCTTGGCTGACAGCCAGTCTACATACTGCGGGATAATCTTCTGCCCAATCAGTCATGTCTCTTTCGAGTCATAATCGTCCAAAATCGTATATCACATATGGCACTTAACTGACTCATGCTTTCTATATCTGGTAATAGGATTCTGCACCATGCCATACGAGCAGGTGAAACCAGTCATGGCTGTCAGACATTTGGCCGCTCAACTTCCCAATCTGTAATACCCTTGATTATTACGTGTGGGAAGCAACTGATACTCACAAAACACTTCCTCTGTCGCACTTCCCGCCTGTGGAACTCACTCCCGTATTCTTGCTTTCCTGACGGCTACAACTTCCAGAAATTTAAATGCAAAATTAACACTCATCTACTAACAACTGGCCTCTAACTCTCTCCCCTCCCCTGTATAACCTTCCCTTTCTCTCCACCTATGTATCTGTCATCGCACCTCCTTTCTCAGCTTTCTATTGTTCCTTTCTAACTAGCTTGTACTCCTCACTCTTTTCTAATTAATCTTTTTACATTTATGCAACCCCCTGCACATCAGTGGCGTTTCTGCCTTGCTCGGGGTGAAATGATTAAAAAAAAACAAACAAAAAAAAACACTAAATGGGAAATGAAGGTAAAGATTATGACAGTATTAATCAAATTAAACAAGCAATTTCTCCACCCCACCCCACCCCCGCTAGAAAAGCCATTAGGAATTCGTGATTATGGAAGTCTGGAAATTGTATATTATCATTTATTTCACACTCAGCAATTTGATAAAACTATATAAACACCTGACCTCAACTACACACTCTCTCTCACTCTCTCTCTCTCTCTCTCTCTCTCTATATATATATATATATATATATATAATGCGTTCCATTTATGGTTAGTAAATATATTTTTTACTTAATAACAAAATCACTTTATAGGATACAAATCCTAATAGATAAGAACTACTGAGAACATTTTCGAAAAAACCCAGACCAAGGCAAATTTGACAAGTCGGTGTGAAAATTAAGATTCTTGATTATGATTGGATAGGAAATATCAAATTGATCTATGACCCCGGTTAATCTTTCTTAACAGCTAAAAAATGTGTATGCGGTTTCGAGCTGACTACATGACTAGATTTCGTTACTTATTCACGTACCTTGACCGGCAAAAGTCAGTCAAATGGGAGCAGAAATTAGAGACGACACGCCAAAATGTAATAAAAGAATCTTCAAGCCAAACCTGGACATATAAAATGCCGTTATACATTTGTTCTTCTTCTCCCAATTTTCCTTTCTTCGTCTTCACTTGTGATGATACCGAGCAAAGCGAGAGACCGGATGTTTGCACTCTCACGACCAAAAAGCAAATGACCAAATCTCGTCGGTGCCTACCGCGGCTCCATGCAGATGTTCCGGTTGAAAACTAAAAATTAATTAAATATTAAATTACAGTTCGCAAGCCTACGCGAATTTTATTTATCGGCCGATGGGAAGCCCAGAATCAAATACGGATGTGAATTCCCAAATGATCTGCTGGAATCCACATAGATGAAATAAAACGTCGATACACCAAAGCATCGACAGACAGACCCAGACAGACCGACACAGACAGATTCGAGAGAGACGAGTGTAATTAGTATTTCCCTTGACCGACGTCAAGTGAATTACTATGCTCGCCTCTCTTCCCTATCATCTTATCCTTCGCTGTCTCAAAACTACTTACCGACCAAAAGAACGAATACATCAAAGACATTCCTAATATACAACGCTTCCACATTCATACGAACAAATTCTCTTTTCAGCTTTTATTGCCATGAACATTTTAAAGGATTATTTAATTGTAAAAACCTTAATTGATATGTGTATATATAAAATGTTATTTCTAAACTCAATTTGCTTTTCTTGATTTATAATCTTTTTATGACTTATAGTGGGCTATCTACAACAAGGCCAAATTCCGTTAATCTGCAACAACATGCAACTGCTCTTCACTAGAACGGATAACCCACTATACGCTCACCCGACATCTTCAACTAACTCCTAAAATTTAACGTCCGATAAGTACAATCTCTTTTATTGCTTGACTTTCCTTTTCACTTCCTTGCCGGCTAAAAAAATGGGAAAGGAACAAGAGTACATTAAGGATAGAGAGGATATTACAAAAGGGCAGGATTTAAGGAGACCGAATATGAAGATTGAGATTGAATTTATGCACCTGTGTATGAAAATAAACTAATCCAGTAGTAAAGCCTCCAATAGGAAGATTGGATATTTCAAGGATCGTGGAACAACGTCTTAGTTGCTTCTAGTGAAATATTCAAGTGAATTTATGCACCTGTGTATGAAATACACTAATCCGGTAGTAAAGACTCCAATATTAAGATTGGATATTTCAAGGATCGTGGAACAACGTCTTAGTTGCTTCTAGTGAAATATTCAAGTGAATTTATGCACCTTTGTATGAAAATAGACTAATCCGGTAGTAAAGCCTCCAATAGGAAGATTGGATATTTCAAGGATCGTGGAACAACGTCTTAATTGCTGTTGTTCCTGGTTAAATCTCGCAGCTTCAACAGTAAAATGATTAGAACTAAACGCCAATCTAGTATTGCACTTAAATTTATGAATTTGAGGGACCAACGAGGAAACTTGAAGACGTAATATGAAAGTGTTTATAGAAAAGATACAAGGAAATATGTTTGTTTGTTTGTTGGTTTTCTCATGATAAAATGAACAGATATATGCAATTAAATTAATCCCCATCCAATTCCACCTTTCAAACTTCAGGTAAACGATTAAGCCAGTTGCTTCTAGTGAAATATTCAAGTCGACTTTCGACTTAAATTAATATATTAATATAAATAATATAGATCTGCGAAACCCATTTAATGTAAGAAAGTTAAATGTTACATCCTTTGAATATTCATGGCATTTTATTTTAAAAAGACAACCAGAAGAATAATTTCTTTCTATAGATATTTTCGAAAATATTTCTGTTTTATCAAATTTAATTAATGAAAATTTAAAAACCTTAATAAAACAGTTAAAAAATTATAAATAATATCATAATTATTGTTTTCGAAACCATTTCACGTTCGCTTTGCCATTAGCAATTCATATCTTTCTCTTTTTCTCTCTCCCCCCTCTCTCTCTCTCTATATATATATATATATATATATATATATATGTATATATATATTACTTAAACGTTATTTTTAGCGGATAGTCGTACAGATGCTTCGTTTATTTTTTAACCTTTACATTTAATTATTTTAGTCTACCGGCCTGAATCTAAACTTCTTTATGAATAGAACTTTGTCCGTGTGTGTGTGTGTGTGTGTGTGTGTGTGTGTGTGTGTGTGTGTGTGTTCGTTACCTATAGACTACGAAACGGCTGAACCGTTTTTCTTGAAAATTTACAGTTGTACTATAAGCGTCTGCGAGTGTTCTTAGCTAGCTTTTGTGTCGAGGTACCCCCGATAAATATCGAAAATCGATAATCGAAAAAATGAATCAATACATAATAGATGACGAGATTCTATCAGTAAAAAATTGAGAACGAAGACCGATGTATATTAGTCTAATATAGACAGAAGACTTACGAGGAAGAAACGTTTTAGTCTCATTAAACTTAGAAATTTTAAGCTTAATATTACTTACGATTACACTTTTTGATAATCGTTTGCGAAGAAAAATGACGATACTCAGCATCCAATTCATATTTCGAGCTTATCACTAGTTCACGGTAGGTACGAGTTTTGGGAAAGATTTGGGGGCAAAGGAATCCCAACTAAGATATAACTTTTTAAAAATGGGTTTTCTGTTTTTGCTGGTGACGAAAATTGTAGAAGTTTTCTCGATTAACACATCTAAGAAAGGAAACATATTACATTTTACTTTCTTGTTTAATCGCAAGGAGAAGTGGAGATTATTTACATATTGAAAAATTATATTCGTCTCGTTATGTTATGTAAAAGGGACAAAGGTATCATTAACCTTTATTTGGAAAACTAATCAAGCAATTGTTTCTCATAGAAAACTACTAAAATATTAGCCACAAGAGGTACCTGACGATACATAACATTATTAAAAATGAACCAGACAAACTTTGTCGCCATCTTCATCAGCTCAAAGAAAAACGTTCTCAGGAAAGGCGTAGGGTATTAAGGGGCAATGATATAAATAATTGGAACAGATGTTAATAGTTTTATCCAAAGGTACATTTATGAACTGACTAGAAATTTCAAATGACACAAATTAATCATTGTCAGTGGAACTGAAGTGTATAAGGAGCTGGTTAATGTTTCTTTTGTTCGGCCCTGTGTCAGACTTAACCGAACTCCCCACAGCTTTTAGGTTGAATAATATTCATCAGAAGGGTTTCATCAGAAGGTTGGTTGTCGGCAGTTGGAATGTGTGGATAAGTGTAGAAGAGTGGAATAATAAAATATACATTTTCGATGCTAAAATAGAAATTTATTAAAAGAAGGAATAACAAGAGTTGTAGAAATTAATGTTCAATTATAAACCTTAGTAAGAAGTTATGAGTAGAGTTTGTGTTCACTGATGAAGTTGAGGTATTAAAGAGTTCATACAAAATGTTTGTAGCAGTAATTCTTGACGGAGATAAGGAGAAAGAGAACAAGGTGCGACCTGACCTTATCTCCCGGGTTGGTTTGAAGTTGCCGTTACATGTTAGTTGTGTGTCAGAAACCCGCCTCCTATGACTGACCACAGTGACCGGTTAAAGACCATCCTTACATATTCAATCCAGTCACATGGGGAGGCTCAGAGACGATTTTTTTCTTTAGTTGTGGAAAAACCGTTTCTCTGACGTATTTTGAATTTTTGCTATTTGATGACCAATCAGGATCCAGAGTTCCGCTACAGAACGCTGTAATTTACATATATATTCAATACTCATCTATTAACCACTTGACTCTAGTTCTTTCACCACCCCGTATATCCTTTCCTTTCTCTCCACCTTTGCAACTGTCATCACACCTGTATTCCCATCCTTCTCTTGCTCCTTTCTAACTAGTTCGTCTTCGTCTTCACTCTCTTCTACTTAATCTTTTTACTCTTATGTAGCCCCCTGCACATCAGTGGCATTACAGCATTGCTCGGGGTGATACGATTAAAAGAAACATATATATATATATATATATATATATATATATATATATATATATATATAATACGAAAATTGAAAAGAGTCGGAAGTATAGTGGTCTGAATAAAACTTCAAAACCGGATCAATAATTTCAACAATCATTTTGGCAACTCATGTTGGATAGAGCCAACCATGAACAAAATGGGTCTGAGAGGAGTATTCAATTTGTGAATATTAAGTAGACCATATATCATAGAACGTTGGAAACTTATAAATCGAATTCTATTGTACGCCTGCTCAGAAAGAAACATTCTTTTGACAAATTCAAGAAGCCTTTTTTAAAACTTGATTTCCGTCAAGCCATCATCAAATGAGAAATCATCTAACAGCTAAAGTATGTTGATATCATCTAATATAATAATTACTTTAGCAAAATAAATTAATGGTTAAGAATAAACCACAGTTAGACCATTATCAGGTCTGGTAATGCAAATATCACTCTTGGATTTTAATAATTTGACAATCTAATAAATGTTCTTCTGTCAGAAATATTCATCAAAATTGATAGGAAAATTCACGGATCTATGAGCAAGTTTATTTAAGCAAACTTTAAGGTAACCTACATTTTTATTGATAGTGGGTGAGTGCTTTGAGAATATAACATTTCAAACCTTATCAATATTTTTAAAGTGGATCAGTCAGTCAGTTAAGTGCCATACCTGACACACACTTGGGAGATCATGTCTCGAAAGAGACATGACTGACTGGGCAGAAGATTATCCCGCAGTAGCTTGCCATTGCTTTCTGCGGTAGACTGGTTGCTGACCAAGGCTATAGGACCCAATCTGTCCTGTTATTTGACTCATAGGTAAAGGGAAAAGTAATCTATTATATTATTATGTAGGAATTAGTGGGGGATCGGTTTCCTATTGCTATGAAGTAATAAACTGAACCCCTACTTTATGACCAGTAGAAACCTTAATCATTATTCCAATTATTATATTCAGTCAGTCAGTTAAGTGCCATACGTGAAATACGCTTGGGCGATCAAGTCTCGAAAGAGACATGACTGACAAGAATATTATCCCGCAGTAGATTGCCATTGATTTCTGCGGTAGACTGGGTGACGACCAAAGCTATAGAACCCAGTCTGTCCTGCTATTTAATCCATAACTGGAAGGAAGAGACGGATTAATACCTTTCCCAAGGGTATTTGCGCGAAAGTGAATACAATGGATTCAACTGGAATTCGAACTCGGCTCCGCGGTTTCTTGTTCCGAGCCGATATCCACTGTACCACAACGCATTCTAAATCTCTAGACAAGACCAGTTTATTAGCGTCAAAGAACAATAATTGGACAAAGAATATGCTTATCTCATGAAATCCATAAACCAAATTTCTACCAGGAGTTCTTGTGGTATGTAAAACATAATTTCTTTTATTCACCCTTCAAGTTCTTCCGAGATCATAGTTTGGTATAGTAGACTTGCACTTTTACCCGATTCCAAAGAAAAGATGTCATCGGATGTTAAGTCAAGACTAATGGCTAGCCACTAATACATAAAAATAGTTACTTATTTTTCAATCATCGTGTATAGATGGTAGTTATTATTCCTTGAAAATAAGTTTTTTTTATCATCACTTACCTGCAACTGCAAGGATACGTCTTCAAGTCATTGTGTTTTGAATATTATAGCAATCTTTACTAAATGATTCGGCTTACGGCCATATCACGTTGAATACACTGGTTCTCGCTCGATCACCGATGTTGAGACTGGTCAGTACTTAGATGGGTAACCGCTTGGGAATACCAGGTGCTGTAAGTGTTTAGAGACGGATGTGCGTTGTGGTGCAGTGGATATCGGCTCGGAAAGAGAAATCGGCGAGTTCGAATTCCAGTTGAATACCTCGCATTCACTTAAGCACTGGTTCCTTCTCTCCAGTTTTGGGTTAAATAACAAGAGTAGGACTTGGGGAACCTGCCCTTTAAAAAACAAATCCCAATAAATATTGATACTCGAAAAGAAATAAGTATTACTAGACACAAAACTTATATAAAAACAACAATAAATTGTTGAAAGAAAAAAGGTATTACCAGCAATTAATAAATAAAGTTTAGTTGGTAATAAATGACCCGCCGATGTTGATATGCCATAAAAACAAAACAACCAACTAAATGATTCTTTGCCAGCCCTTTTCTTTGTTTACATATTCATTGAATTACTGTTAACTATCTTTCTTGTAGTACGAATTAAAACAATGATGAAGTTTGAATAATGGAAGCCATGAAAGAAGTGACGCCAAGAAGGATAAGCATATATCAGTCAATCACATAATGAAAAAAAAAAGTTAACACTCACAGGAAAAGAATAAAAACGATTCGTTTTGTCTTAAGTCTCAGTTTAATAATCTTTAATGTTGAATCTTACTGGTGGTGATATTTATTTTATAATCGTATTAATATACTAAAGAAACCATGAGAATAAATGTTTAGCAGATCTTATTTTAAATATTGAAAGGTGCGGAAAAATACCTTCTACATGTGAAATGTTGGCATTTATAGGTTGACACTTGTTGGCATTTATAGGTTGACACTTGTTTCTATTTTAAAGGTTTACATACAAAAATTGACATTTTAAAGGCTGACACTTTAAAGGTTGATATTTTAGGGTTTGGCGCTTTAAAACATAGCATTTTATGGTCAACATTTTAAGATTCACCTCTTTAAAGACTGACATTGTACAGATTAACATTTTAAAGGCTGATTCCTTAAAGGTTGACATGTACATTTTGGTATTTGAAATGTCCCTAATCATAAGGTTGACATTTGAAAGTTTGGCATCTTTAAGGACGGCACTTTAATGGTTGATAATTTTGTAGGTTGACACTTTAGAGGTTGACATTTTAAAAGTTGATATTTCAAATGTTGACATTTTAACGCTGACATTTTCAAAGTTGATATTTTACATGTTGACACTTTAAAGGTTGACAATTCAAATGTTGACGCTTCTAAGTTTGACAGAAAATGTTATTAATAAAAGATTATTTCACTGTTGTTTAGACAAATGGCTACAATTTTTATTTATTTGATTTAAAGAATTATGGCTTCTTCTTCTTCTTTTTCTTCTATGTGCCCTGTTCCATCAGGACGCAGGCGATCATGGTTTTCACGTCTACCTATCCCTGGTAGCTCTTATCACGCCTTCTCCTGTTACACCATGTAACACTTGTTCCGTCATCCACCTGATTAGGTCCTTCAAATATGTTATCCATTGCTTTCCCCTGTCTCGTTTTCCCTCTATCTTGCCTGTAAGTATCAGGTTCTCCAAGCCCTCCTACCTCATTGCATGTTCCAGGAACTTTAGCTGTCTCTTTATGATTAATTTCCTTTTTGTTTCCTTCATCTCTAGAACCTCATCATTGCTCACATGCTCGACCTATGATACTCCCAGCATCCTTCTGTAGAATCACATTTCAGCTGCTTCAGGTGTTTCATTGATCTTCGATAATATTGTCAAGCATTCACTACCATATTGAAGAATTGACAACACATAGCAATCCAGTACTTTCTACTTTGTTTCTAGCGAAATTGTCCTGTTTCTTAATACTTTACTCAACTTCTGGAATACATTCTTCGCCATGCCAATTCACCTTCGGATCTTTGTGTCGCACTTTCCGTCTTCTGTTTTAACACTCCCAGGTATTTAAATTTTTGTACCTGCATGAATCTAGTAGTATTTGGCATATTGGGCTGCCCTTATTCTCCGTAAATTGTTTTAGGCGTTTTTTAAAGTTTTCCATCGCCGGAAACTTCTAGTGCTTCAACATGGCTTTCTTTTACCCACTGAACCAGTGGCCCTGAAACGTTCAACCCACAGCCATGTCGATTTTCTGTCCAGCAGAGTACCATTCCGATTCAACATGAGATGAGCATGAAAAGCTGCCAGGATTGCAATTTCAGATTCACCATTCTTTAAAATAAAGCAAACGCATGGTATGTACAGGTCTGAGCCATCATAGTAACTGACGGTATCTGAAAAAAATTGAAATTTCCTGTATAATAACTGCTGAAAAAGAAAAAGAAAATAGTTCAAAATTAAAATTGCAGTGGAAAATGGATGACTCATTCTCGCGTCATTAGATTTATAAAGCATTTTCCAACCAATCGTGATGCGCCGTTTTATTTACTTCTCATAATATTTCTTTAATGTTATGACTTTTCCGACGTAGATGTCTTCTGTTCTTGCGGTCTTTATCGGCGAATTACATTTGGACATTACATTTTATGACTGTTCATTTTAATCGTGTCTTGGGACTTTCCATGTTCAGGTCATTTAGTATGTCTTGCGATTCATCCAATGATTCCGATATTAGTTAAATGTCTGCAAATTGTAATCGGTTTAAATGCTCTTCATTTATGTTTAAGTCTATTAATTCCTTATTTATTTTCCGAAAGACAGTTTCAGGGTCTGCTATAATCAATTTAGACGAAATCGTATCTTCTAATATTTGTTGTGTTTATGTCTTACTATATAATTGTTGTACCTTTATCTTATATATCTTTCAATAGCTTTTATATATATTTTTGTTAATGATCCGCTCTTTTAATGACTGCTGATTATTCCTTGATTCAAATAACTTTTCATAATCAACAAAAAGACAAAAGTATTGTTGTTTATATTATATTATTTTCATTTTTATTTTAAATATTATATTGTTGTTTCGTTGTGGAGTATAACAAAAAGACAAAAGTATTGTTGTTTATATTATATTATTTTCATTTTTATTTTAAATATTATATTGTTGTTTCGTTGTGGAGTATAACAAAAAGACAAAAGTATTGTTGTTTATATTATATTATTTTCATTTTTATTTTAAATATTATATTGTTGTTTCGTTGTGGAGTATAACAAAAAGACAAAAGTATTGTTGTTTATATTATATTATTTTCATTTTTATTTTAAATATTATATTGTTGTTTCGTTGTGGAGTATAACAAAAAGACAAAAGTATTGTTGTTTATATTATATTATTTTCATTTTTATTTTAAATATTATATTGTTGTTTCGTTGTGGAGTATAACAAAAAGACAAAAGTATTGTTGTTTGTATTATATTATTTTCATTTTTATTTTAAATATTATATTGTTGTTTCGTTGTGGAGTATAACAAAAAGACAAAAGTATTGTTGTTTATATTATATTATTTTCATTTTTATTTTAAATATTATATTGTTGTTTCGTTGTATATTGTTGTTTCGTTGTATAACACACCCTCTCTTTCTGCATAGTTAGTTTTTATGTGCGCATTAGTCGTTTTTCAGGTATTTTAAAAAATAATTTAGACATTTTCCATCGTAATGTGATAGGACAATATGAGGCAAGTAACTCATTATCCTTTTTATTACAATGAATAATTTATTAGGTGGTTTGAAAAATAATGTGTCTTTTTAGAACAAATTATGTTCTACTATATTGTTACAATAGTTGGACAAAAAGATATTACTCAGTGTCCTCTTTGCTAATTTTATATCAATCTCAGAACTTAATCTTACACATTATATACCCCTCACCTGAAACCGAGAGAAAGATTTCAAGCTTGGTCATGATTCTTCTGAAATTGCTACCAACAATATCATAGAATGCGGAGAAGTGTGTGACCAGACTGTGTGGTGGGATATACGAGATTGATGATCGGTGTTGGAGAAGACGTCCATCTATAGTTTTCAATCAAGATCTAAAAATACTAGCTGTATAAAACCGACGTATATAAAGGTATATAAAATATATAACTGGAGAGAAGAGACGGATTAATACCTTTCCCAAGGGTATCTGTACGTAAGTAAATGCAAGGAATTCAATTGGAATTCGAACTAGGCTCTCGGGTTTCTCGTTCCGAGCCGATATCTACTGCACCACAACGCATATCCAGGGAAAATAGAGGTTAGCCAAAAAGTGGCAAATCCTACCGCACCGTTCTGTACTTTGTCAACATAAACTGTTTGTGAAAGGAGAAATATGGCAACTATGATTCTTGATCAGGAAGAGACAACTCAACACCGCCGACGGAGCGCCGGTATAACTCAACACCGGGACAACTCAGGAGGTTCCATTTCTTGTCCCAAGTCCACTATTCGATCAACAAATGGATCATTCAAATTACTCATGCAGCATCGAACTCGCATTAAAACGTCGAAAACTTTGACTTTCACCGAATTTATGTATATCCCATTTCTCAAGTTTCTTAATCTTGCCAGTTTTCATTTAGATGGTCCGATTTTGTTAAAATGATAACACCATTCCTCTGGCACACGTCGGTTTTATACAACTAGTATTTTCAGATCTTGATTGACAATTATAGGTTGACGTTCTCTCCAACACCGATATTCAAGACTCGCATATCCCACCACACAGTCTAGTCACAAGTGGATGCTTCCCCGCATTCTATGTTATTGTTGGCAGCAGTTTGAGAAAAATCATGACCAAGCTTGAAATCTTTCTCTCCATTTTAGATAAGGGATACATAATGTATTAGATTAAATTCTGAGATTGATATAAAATTAGCAAAGAGGAAACTGAGTAATATATTTTTGTCCAACTATTTTAACAATATATTAAAACAATTTATTCTAAAAAGACACATTATTTTTCGAACCAACAAATAAATTAATCAGTGTAATAAAAAGGCTAATGTTATGTAACCGAATAAAAGTAATTTGTAGTAAATTAAATTAAAAAGTAATATTTTTCTTCAAATAAGGCATTATGTAAAATATGAACCATTTTTAATTGTTTTTTATATTTTTTTATAAAGCAAATCGTAAATGACTAATTACGAATATCGATTTACTTTATAAAAAACTAGCAGTTTAGCCCGGTTTTACAAGTGTAGTTTAAGGAATAATAAGAATAAAAGGCATATGATTAATTTACATAGCAAATACTTACACAACTTGCACCCTCGTCACTTTTATAGATATAGACTAGCTGTTCAACCCGGATTCACTCGGGTAGTTTAAGGAATAATAAGAATAAAATGCATATGATTAATTTACATTGCAAATACTTACACAACGTCCACCCTCGTCACTTTTATAGATATAGATAAAAACAATGTAGAATGACTCTATTGGATTAGGATGGGAGGGGGCGGGGAAACATATATACATATAGATAATATAAAGTGGAGGGTGATCGATTCTATATTATAATCAATACATAAACTGATCCCTGACTTTGTACGGTAATAATAAATATTTTTCTACCCCTAATTTTGTCGTTAGCGTTCTAAAATTTTGATCTACATCTGAGCGCAACTCTCGTCGAGCTAGACAGCAAAATGCAAACGCTAAGTCAAATCTATTAAACAAATACTTACACAAGGTCCACCCTCGTCACTTTTATAGATATAGATAATAACAATGTAGAATGCCTCTATTGGATTAGGATGGGAGGGTGCGGGGAAACATATATACATATAGATAATATAAAGTGCGGGGTGATCGATTCTATATTATAATCAATACATAAACTGATCCCTGACTTTAAATGACATTACGATTTATTATTTTTTTTATAAAAACAAAAACGCTGCTTAATTCTGATTTTTATTTTTTATTTTACTTTTAAATAAATGTATTTTATTGAATTATTTTTTTATATGTCAATTTATTTAATTAAGAAATAAAATTCTTTGAAATTAAAGATATTCATTAATTAAGGTGTTAATCTTTAAATTATTTTTATTCGGTTATAAAAAAAGTTTTTCTGGTATTCAGTTTTCCCAGGGCTGAGTTGTTCAAGTGATCAGTCGGCAGTGTTAACGTGGTGGTTGATAACCCTGGAAGAATTTAGCATAGAGAAAATTACAGAAATATTAAATGAAATCTGTAACAGTGGTATAATACCGGATGACCTCAGCAACCTTCATACCACTACCTAAGAAGCCAGGAGCAAACGAGTGCAAACTCCACAGAACTATCAGTTTAACGAGCCATATAACAAAACTGATCGCCCGAATTTTGATGAATACATCGAAAAGTAGAATCAGACCAGAGATAGGACAAGAACAGGGTGGTTTCGTCAAAGAAACTGGAACAAGGAACACCATATTCATTATTAGGAAGCTACTATACAAATTCAGAAGGAATTATACCTGTGCTTTATTGATTATGCGAAGGCGTTTGAAAAAATACGCCACAAAGAATTGATGGAGATGCTCGGAAGCCTTGATATATTTGGGAAAGACTTAAGAGTAATCAAGAATCTTTACGGCAACAAACCGCTTGTATACGGACCGGTAACGAGTTCAGAAGATATACACAGATAGAAAGGCGCGTAAGACAAGGATGTGACTTTTAACCGGATCTGTTCAAATTGTTCAGCGAGAATATTTTGAGGTCCCTAGTAGTTATGCCTGGATTTGTCATCGGAGGACACAATTTAAACAACCTAAGGTACGAAGATGATACAGTGTTAATAGCAGACACAGAAAGGAAACCACAAGACCTCCTACAGAAGGTAGCTGAAGAGAGTGATAAGAAAGGACTACAAATAAACTGCAAGAAAACCGAATTCATGGTCATCAGCAAAAAAGCAGCCAAATATGCAAAATACAAATCGTAGATACTAAAACCAAGCAGGTACATAAATTTAAATACCTGGGAAGTATTCTTACTGAAGACGGAAAGTGCAACACAGAGATCCGAAGGCGAATTGGCATGGCAAAGGAAGCATTCCAGAAGTTGAGTAAAGTATTAAGAAACAGGACAATTTCGCTAGAAACAAAGAAGAGAGTACTGAATTGCTATGTGATATCAGTTCTTCAATATGGCAGTCAATGCTGGACAATATCATCAAAGATGAAGGAAAAACTTCAAGCAACTGAAATGTGGTTCTACAGAAGGATGCTACGGATATCATGGACCGAGCATGTGAGCAATGACGAAGTTTTGGAAATAATGGCAACGAAAAGGAAATTAATACTGAGCATCAGGAAGAGACAACTAAAGTTCCTGGGATATGAAATGAGGAAGGAGGGCCTGGAGAACCTGATACTAACAGGCCAGATGGAGGGAAAAAGAGACAGGGGAAAGCAGCGGATAACATATTTGGAGGACCTAATCAGGTGGATGACGGAACGAGGGTTGCATGGTGTAACAGGAGAAGGCGATAGGGAGACGTGGATAGCCATGATAGCTTACGTCCTGAAAGGACAAGGTGCATAGAAGAAGAATGAGTTCTACTGCGTCCTCTCAAATGACTTTGCGTGGAGTGATTTTAACAGATCATAAGAATCCCGAGGTAAAGCAAGACACAACGGATACTATTCAAAAACTTAAGTTTGTGCTAGTGTTCTTATACTTTGGTTAAATAGATGTTCCAATTCTTTGTGTAATTGTAATAAAAAATACCTTCTTGGACAGACGTTGTTCCTAATTTTCATGAATCACTTTCACAATGTCAGTTCGATAATATTAATTTGGTAGCTGATCTCAAAAGCAACCTACAATATCTTGCTGATTGTGGCAAGAAATAACATTATTTTTTATGCTTACTATAGTATGACTGAGGTTAACCTCCTGCAGAGTGACTCATTGAGCCTTTTCGGGCAAACGTTTTCCACTGACATGAAGTGGAAAGATTATATTAAATTAACTGCGAGTTCGGCTGCTAGAAAGGCTGTTTCACTGAGTGGTAGCAGACTTTTTCTATCCCGAATCTCTCTCTCTCTCTCTCTCTATATATATATATATATATAAACGGAGACTTGTACCCACAGAAATAACAAATGAACATGAATAAAGTTACCGTCATAATGCATGAATCTTAGGATCCTTTCAGACAACACATTAACAAAGGTTCTCGTTAGCAGAATTGTTAATGGTAAATAGGACACAAAACATTACTTGTAAAAGGGAAGTTGGAACTTGTTTACAATTTTAATCAAAATTAATTAAAATGTAAGGGGGGTGTAAACATAAAGTTTCACAAGAGCAATAAAGTGGGGAAAGTAGAACTCACAATCCCTCCAACGATCGTAAGCAGCGAATGAAGTACTCTTTCTGTCTGCACAGGCTAGACTGGTGAATTTTCGGATACACAGCCTCCAAAACTTGTAAATGATGGGCCGAACGGGCGCTGTGCATGACAGAAAACCGTGTGTCCTCATACCTAGAGGCACAGTCTTGATTGTCTAGCAAGTGTTGTCCAATAGACGAATCATCAGTCAGTTAAGTGCCATACGTGATACACGCTTGGGCGATCATATCTCGAAAGAGACATGACTGACTGGGCAGAAGATTATCCCGCAGTAGGTTGCCATTGCTTTCTGCGGTAGACTGGTTGCCGACCAAGGCTATAGAACCCAATCGGTCCTGTTATTTAATCCATAACTGGAAGGAATATACGGATTAATACATTTCCCAAGGGTAATTGCGCGTAAGTGAATGCAATGAATTTGGCTGGAATTCGAACTCGGCTCCCCGATTTCTCGTTCCAAGCCGATATCCAATGCACCACAACGCACATCCTTGGACGAATCATAAACAGCCTTAATTGTTCTTAAAGACCGTTTTGGGCTACGCGAAAATACATTTGCGGGGCCGTGCTGCGCTAGTCATAATTCCAACCTCAGAATGGTTCGTCCTATGTAAGCCACATCACATCCGTATTTGAACTTGTAATCTCTCTCTCTCTCTCTCTCTCTCTATATATATATATATATATATATATATATATATATATATATATACATATATCACCTTGCATTTGTATACACATTGAATATCATGGTATTTTTATTATGTATTTTTTCAATAATGTTTCCTTTTTCTCATATTCTTCCACACTTAGTAGCCCACTGCGTCTTAGTAGCTTTATTGCCTTGCTTGGATTGAAATGATTAAAAATAATTACTCACTTGATATTACCAATCTGATCCGTACAACACTTGAAATTCATTTAACTAAATGGCAGGTGAATCTAAAAATCACAAAACTGATGTATCTATCTTCTTCAATGTATCGTGACGTAGGTAGTCATGGCTCTCAACCGTTTTCTTGTCCTATGTAGTTCTTGATATACATTGACTTTTTGCCATATCTCCTAATCCCTGTTCCGTCATCCATTCCGACAACACCGGGAGGGTAACTCGTGAAATGATTCTCTCTGATCTTCTAATCACCAATCCATCTTGCGAGTACTAAATTTTACAGACACACTTTGTCTCTAGAACTTCCTTATTGCTCATATGTTTAGTCTACAGTATTCTCTCTTCCTGATGTTTATGCATATGTCTTCTTTTCCTTTTTTTGTTTTGCTTCCATAGTCTCGAGAAATTTGTTATTCACGAGTTCTTGGAATGCTCTCGTCTTGATGTTATATATTAGTGTTTTTTTTTGTTTTTTTTTGTTTTTTTTGGTTGTCTTTGTCTAAAGAACTTAGTTGTTGCTAAGTTCGGTTTCTGTTATCCTCTCTTCCTGCTGTTATGAATGTATTTATTTTGTTGCTAATGTCTCTAGACCCATGATTCCCAACCCCGGGGTAACTTACCCCAGTGGGGTAATGAGCCCATATTTTGGGGGTAATGGATGTTTGGTTTGGGAAGAGGCAATCAGCTTATAATTTCACACTGTGCCAAATTATTAACGAGACAGCATTTCAAGGAAGAATTACCCCTACCCCAATCTCTTTTAAAGTATCTTTCTTTCAAGCCCAAATGGACTCTTGGAAAACTTACGTAAGTACTTTCCAAACTTAATAAAATAATTCCAACAATGAATGGGTAAGAAATCCTTATCTTGTGAGTGAAAATATCATTCCTGATGAGGACTATCCAGCAAAAGAAGAATTTCTCACACTCAGGATGAACAATGCATGGAAGCTTTTGTTTGAGACCAAGTCTGGTCTAGACACCTTTTGGATCTCTCATCTGCAGGATATACCAACACTAGCCTCTAGAGTAGTAGAAATTTTCATAGAAGTTTCAATCACTTATCTTTGTGAACAAGCTTTTTCTACTGTCCTTGGAATGAAGACCATAAAAGGGTGGCAGATTCAACGTGACAAACGACGCCCGAATACCCCTTTCAGTCACAAATAACCTGCCACAGGAAATAAAGGCTCAACGCTCACATTAAGAATCACAGCTAGGTTACGGCTACTATATCTCTGATTATTATAGATTGGTACTATTGCGTTGCGGTGCAGTGGATATCGGCTCAGAACGAGAAATCGGGGAGCAGAGTTCGAATTCCAGCTGAATCCATTGCATTCACTTACGCACAAATACCTTTGAGAAAGGTATTCATCCGTCTCTTCCCTCCAGTTATGGGTTAAATAACAGGGCAGATTGGGTTCTATAGCATTGGCTGGCAACCAGTCTACCGCAGAAAGCAATGGCAACCTACTGCAGGATAATCATATGCCCAGTCAGTCATGTCTCTTTCGAGACATGATCGCCCAAGCGTGTGTCACGTATGGCACTTAACTGACTGACTATAGCATTGAATAATTTCAATTAACTTTGTCTGCTTTTGATGTAAGAAAATATAATTACTTCTTTTCCTATATTACGGGTATTTGATCATTGGAGTAATGGATAATAATGAAATTATATTTTGGGGTAATCGCAGCAAAAATATTAGGAAATTATGCTCTCAGCCATCCTGACACTCCATATAAACTGTCCCACTTTCTCATCACTTCTTCCTATGAAACCCCCTGCGCAACAGTGGTAGTAAAACTGCCTTGCTTGGGGTGAAATGATTAAAAACAAATGATTCTATTTGAATTCTTTTGCCTTTCATTTTTTTAGTCATTTTTTTGTTTAACGTTTCTGATATCCCATTCTTCTGCTACGAAAGATGTCAGAAATGTTGTACTGTATATTAATACAGTAAGGCACCCGGTGCAGGTCTAATCCAGATATAATATCTTGCGAGAAATCCAAGGTCATGTAGCGATATTTTTGTCAAAATTGTAAATGAGTATATACGATGATATATTTTTTTGCTGGTTTCCTTAGCAATTCGTGGCCTTGTAAAATTTTAAATAACCCATCACAATATGGCGAATCAAGGCAACTATTCAGAAGGAAGACGTCTACGGTGGGCGTTACACAAATACTTTGCTGCCTCTGCATCCGCGCCTTTTTGCCAAACCAATTCACAAAAGAAGTAGCTGGGTTAAATCAAATAATAGATTGTCAAAACGGAGAAACTAGAAGAATAAGTGTGCTGTCTGGAATTGGAGACAAAAATCAATAATGAAATGGCCGAATTATTTTTACGACATTGTTTGCGACTATCGAATTCAATTTTATACTTCGACTCTCTATACATTCTTAAGTGTTTAAATGTTGTGTATAAATAAAAAAAAATGTCACCTTCAGACAATTTAAAACTATCGAGAACAAAAAGTAATTACGATGAACAAACCTATGGTAAGCCAATAATTATTTAACGCACACTACTTGTATCATTAATATGCTACACGACAAAAACTGCATAGCTAATCAAACATAAAATATCAAGCGAAGGTGATTCCGAAGGTCATAGCTATGCTGAACAAATCTTTATTTAATAGACAATATTTATAATGACTATTTACATAATACTGGCTAAAATTATTTTTCCATTGAGTGAAGTATTACTGAAAAATCGATTCCAGTAGATATCTTAATTTATGTGTAGTGTACTTTGAGGACGTTGGCGATCATGGCTCTCCACATCTTCCTAAATTTTGTAGTTGTTAATTAAATTTGCTGTTATTTCATCTGGCGGCTCGACTGCAGCCACTTCCCCACCGTTGAAATGTGGCTTCCCTTTGTCTGTTCTATAAATAATTTCATGGCTTCTGCTCCAACGAACTTAAGTCACTGGTGCCTCCTCAACAGGTGTTTACTCGTGCAACCAGACTGGCAACTGGGTCCCACCAGGTTAGCCAAATGCAGATGACAATTCTACTCCCGCAGCTTCTTCTCTCGCACTTCCCGCCTGTGGAACTCGCTCCCATATTCTTGCTTTCCTGACGGCTATAACCTCCAGAAATTTAAATGCAATGTCAATACTCATCTATTAACCACTGGAATATAGCTCTCTCCCCACCCCCGTATATCCTTCCCTTTCTCTCCACCTATGTATCTGTCATCGCACCTGCATTCTCAGCTTTCTATTGCTCCTTTCTAACTAGTTTATACTCCTCACTCTTTTCTAATTAATCTTTTTTACAGTTATGTAGCTCCCCGCTCATCAGTGGCATTTCTGACTTGCTCGGGGTGAAATGATTAAAAAAACATTATCCCTACCATTTTATCTTCTCTCTTCTACTTAGACAAGCTTTTTATTTTATTCATTGTTATCTTTTGTTTCTATTGCATTCGGTATATCTTGTCAGTGTCATATTCTCCGATCCTTCTTTTCTTATATGGCCTACAGATTTCAGCTGTCATTTTCTAATTCTATTTAAAAGAATTTTTTTGGTTTTATTTTTAGCAAGGCGTACTGACTTTGCTAAGTTTTTGGAAGGTATCATTCGTTATTTCAATTGGTCTTCGTATTTCGATATAACATTTTCCTTCTTCTATTAAAATGTTTTCTCGGCATGACGATGAGCTACATCCAGCAGTAAGGCGTCTAATCGAGAGACTGACGGTATTGAGAGGCGTGGAACCCTGACACAGGGTAGTAGTAACTGTTAGCGTCCCAGCTATGGGTAAATAGTGAAACCCTAAAGATTAAACACTACGTAAGTGTAAAAGTACTTTTTTTTAAATTACCATCAGGACATATTTATTCAAAAATACCAACAATAGCTACATTTATGATGTTATATTTTTAATTTCGCTCTTGTGCGTTGCTTGTTATTGATTATTTAGACTGCCCAGGTAAGTAGGGTCAGTTGGGCATTGTCTGTGAGGGAAGGAGCACCATGACGCAGTTCACTCTATCAGAAATTTGGAAACGACATGATGTACTGATTGGCATTTGGGTTTCTATCTAAGGACAATAAAGTACATTCGAAAAGAATTGAATCAGTTTAATGATTATTTCGAAGGTATTTTGAGTGACCAAAAATGACGGTGATATTTTTTCCCAATCATTTTTCCACAGTGCCTCAAAGTTAATGCCAAAATCTACATCAAGTGTCTTCAGGAGGTAGTGCTGATCCAGGTAAAGTGGCATGACTAGTCTTGTTAAATACAGCCCACACAGTAAAGTGAACTTTGTCTATGTAACGCTAGGGATATTAGGGGAGATAGAAAAAACATGAAATTGAGCCATAACAACACGCCACGACCTGCCTTAGGTTTTCCTGCACTCTGAGTTCTTTGATTGATTGTCTAGGCTTTACCAGATCCAGGTTCTGTGTTCGCGAATAAAGACGGACAACAGTAAACATCCTGTTCTCTTATACGTTTTCTGGCTATATCAGATTGGAATGTTCTCTCCACCCCACCCAGAGATTGACCTCTTTTCATTTTCGGGGATAGTGAGGGAGCATTCTGGTTAGATGTCGAGAAGGTGCTCTTTTTTATTTGAAAGATGAGACAACCAAAGTGACTTGGGAGTCACATCCACAGATTTAGCACGATCTTCAAGCGTAGAACGTCTAATTGGTTGTATCCAGTCATTCAGTTAAGTGCCATACGTGACACACGCTTGGGCGATCATGTCTCAAAAGTGGCATGACTAGCTGAGCAAAATATTTTCCCGCAGAAGGTTGCCATTTCTTTCTGCGGTAGAATAGTTGCCAGCCAAGGCTATAGAACACAATCTGTCTTGTTATTTGACTCATAGCTAGAGGGAGAAGAGATGTATTATATTAATAAGTAGTAATTAGTGTGGGGGGGGTCATTTTATTACTTTATATCAATTTAAAGCTGATCGTTCACTTTATATCCAGTAGATGCCTTAATCATGTTTTCAACTATTATATTCAGTCAGTCAGTTAAGTGTCATATGTGATATACGCTTGGGCAATCATGTCTAGAAAGAGACATGACTGGCTGGGCTGAAGATTATTCCGCAATGTGTTGCCATTGCTTTCTGCGGTAGACTGGTTGCCAGCCAAGTCTATAGAACCTTATCTGTCCTGTTATTTAACCCATAACTGGGGGGAATAGACGGATTAATACCTTTCCCAAGGTTCTTAGCAAATAATCCGATTAATCGTTTCTAGTCAATACCCACTACACTGCAACGCACATCCAACGGCATGGGTTACCAGACCTGAAAGTATTTGTTAACTTAGTCACATATGCAAGTTTATCCGCAGATTTTCTCAAAATCTTTTATCTTTTATGTGCCATGAAGAATATAATTCGTTTTGTATATTTCCACCCTAATGTCACCTTTTAGTCAAGCTGCTCTTCCACTCTACAACAACAACAACAACAGCAACTTTAAAAGCTTTAACAACTTTAACAGCAACAACAACAACTACAACAACTTTAACAACAACTACAACTTTAACAACAGCACCAACAAGTTTAACAACACCAACAGCAAATTTAACAATAACTTTATCAGCAACAACAACAACTTTAACAACTACAACTACAACAACATCAACTACAACAACTTTAACAGCAACAACAACAACAACTTTAACAACAGCAACAACAACAACAACTTTAACATCAACAACAACAACTTTAACAACTACAACAACAACTACAACAACAACTTCAGCAACAACAACTTTCCGATTTTTATTTTCTGATGAATCTGGATTTTTAAGTCAAATATTCAGTAAGCTCATGGCGTGTACTACGACGATATCCTTAAAAATTCACCTATGGCGACATATTCTATTTGGGATGAACAACAAAAACAAATTATAATAATGATACTCATTAATAAAAATGATAGTTGTTATTTTAAGAAATGAAAACCATTGAAATTTAAAAAAATCTGTTTCATCGAAACCGGGTACCTCGAAGTGGCTCAATGGTTAACAAACTTGTCTCGATAGAATCCTTACAGTTGAGTACTGAGTTCGATTCTCACTGGGTCCTTCATACTTTCGGCGTTGTCCCACATCTAAGCTGCGCTTAAAAAATCACTGTTTCACAGAAAAAGTCGTTAAACAGTACTTCATTTTTTTTTTCGAACAATCAAATCAATTATTTATAACGTATTGACAGGTGACGTTAACAATTCTATTTTTCCATTCTTCCTCTCTTTCTTTTTAACCAAATCTCCTTCGTAGGAATATTCCTCTTAATAATAATTTTAAATTTATTCAGAAAATGATATTATTTTATTTATGGTAGCTGGACATTTGATGATTGCCCTGCTTGGTATTAGCCGTTCACTACTGCGCGTTGCAACTGCTTCTCGTCCTTTTGCCTGGTGTCTAAGTGTAATATCAAAGTGTAATAAATATAAAATTTAATCTCTCTCGGACAGGGCGCAATCAGAAATATTATCAAGTGTTGTCCAGGATCGTAGTAATAAGAATACAAGTCGTTCTGATGGTTGGGCTATTTTGGGACTGCATTAAACTTGCCACATTCTGCAAGCGTGGAGCATCATGAAAATACTGTCGCGTTTCGGCCTTTTGACATGACCATCAACGACAGGCTTAGACTAGATATGACCAGCTATGACACCAAAGACGAGATTAAACTATGTCCAGCTATGACCACCTAAGGCAAGCTTAGACTTGCTATGACCAGCTATAATTACCTAAGACAAGCTTAGACTAGCTATGATCAGCTATGACCAACAAAAACAAGCTATGACCAGCTATGGCCACCTAAGACAAGCATAGACTAGCTATGATCAGCTGACCAACCAAAACAAGCTTAGACTAAGCTATGATCAGCTCTGACTGCCTAATACAAACTTAGACTAGCTATGCCCAGCCAAAACCAACAAAAACAAGCTTAGACTAGCTATGCCCAGCTATGACCAACAAAAACAAGCTTAGACTAGCTATGATCAGCTATGACCACCTAAGACAAGCTTAGACAAGCTATGCCCAGCTAAGATCAACAAAAACAACCTTGGACTTGCTATGCCAAACTATGACCAACAAAAACAAGCTATGACCAGCTATGGCCACCTAAAACAAGCTTAGACTAGCTATGATCAGCTATGACTACCTAATACAAACTTAGACTAGCTATGCCCAACTAAGACCAACAAAAACAAGCTTAGACTAGCTATGATCAGATATGACCAACAAAAACAAGCTATGACCAGCTATGGCTACCTAACGCAAGCTTAGACTAGTTATGATCAGCTATGACCATCTAAGACAAGCTTAGAGTAGCTATGCCCTACTATGACCAACAAAACAAACTTACACTAGCTATGACCAGCTATGACTACCTGACAAGCTTAGAATAGCTATAACCAGCTATGACCAACAAAGAAAGTCTTAGACTAGCTATGACCAGCCATGACCACCTAAAACAAGCTTAGATTAGCTAAAAACAGCTATGACTACCGAAGACAAGCTTAGACTAGCTAAGACAAGCCACTAACACCAAAGACAAGCTTAGACAATCATCAGCCAGAACCACCTAAGAAATGCTTAGACTAGATAAGTTCAGCTATGACCACCAAAGAGAAACTTAGGCTAGCTAAGACCAGCTATGACCACCAAAGAGAAGCTTAGACTAGCTAAGACTACCTATGACCAACAGAGACAAGCTTTGACTAGCTATGACCAGCTATGACCACCTGAGAATGTTTGACTGATTTGTTTTCTAATGTTTATTAATCCATTTCAGGTTATTTAAAATCAAAAAATACTTTTAGATTGTAAGAATTTCTTTTTGAATATAATGCTTTTGATGATATAGATTTTACTAGAAGCCATGACCACCTATTTTACTGAGAAGCCATGACCACCTAAGACAAGCTTAGACTAGCTAAGACTACCTATGACCAACAGAGACAAGCTTTGACTAGCTATGACCAGCTATGACCACCTGAGAATGTTTGACTGATTTGTTTTCTAATGTTTATTAATCCATTTCAGGTTATTTAAAATCAAAAAATACTTTTAGATTGTAAGAATTTCTTTTTGAATATAATGCTTTTGATGATATAGATTTTACTAATTTGCCTATAACCTGAGGGAGAAATTTAGATTCATACATTTCCAAGTAGTATGCTATAAATATATACATTGTACGTCAGACAAATATTTGTTTACAAAACGGAATGAATTATGTAAATATACAATATTTTAAGGAACGCATGTGTCTTGTGTTACCAGTAGATTTCAGTTATGACAATGGGGTAATCTGAAGAGATCGAGAAGTTCTGCCAGGATTTATTTATCCTACACAGAAAAGAAACTACAAAAACATCTAAACAAGGTAGTAAATTGAGAAGAAATGACTCACCATCAATTGTAATACGACATCAAGTATTGTTGACTGCGAGAGTAATAACCCAGGACGTGAGCTCTGAATTGGCTCTGAAATGTCAAAAGGAAGTACGAAAATTGATATGTATGAGAAACAGTTTATTTTGTTTCATAACAGCCTCGAGGGGTTATTTAATGCCGAAATAAAAATATTTGGAAGGCGATTGAATGACTGCAATTAAATATTTTTAACATCATTGTATGCCTTCAACTACGAATAAAAAGTATTGCTGTTCATTTCGCTATAAAATGTATTGTTGGACATTTTGCTAAAAAATTAGGGGCTTCCATAAAAAATACAATACCTCATGTTTAAAATGAATTTTTAAAAATGAAAAACCTTTCTTGAAGCTTTTAATTTCAAACTAATATATTGATTTAATATTTCTAATAATCAAGATACTTTACTGTATTTCCCAAACTAATTTGACTGGATTTAATTTGACTGGATGTTATTCTATTTTCACAATTGAATACATGGTATATGATACTCAGATTTTGTGTATATACACGTTTGTGTGGACATAATTACTAAAGACAGTGATAATATATGTTTTACATTGTTTTGTTGAAGTAATATTTTGGAATACAGTTTGATTTCTTTAAGAAATTTTAGAATATTATATGGATTAATGTAATAAAAGAGTTTTTCATGTTGGTTGTTTGGGTGGTTGATTTTGTTTAGTGGCATATCAACCTCTATGGGTTATTTAATGCTGGAATCTAAATATTTTGAACGTATTTTTATGGCTTCAACCAAATATTTTTTTAAAACAATTGTATGCGTTCAACTACACATAAAATGTATTGCTGTTCATTTTTCTATAAAATGTATTGTTGGTCCTTTTGCTATAAAATTAAAGGCTTAATGCAATACCTAAAATTTAAAATGAATTTTTATAAATGAAAAATTTTTCTTGAAGCTTTTAGTTTTAATTTTAAACTAATATATTAATTTAATATTTCTAATAATCAAAATACTTTGCTGTATTTCAGAAACTAATTTGACTGGAGTTTTTTTTCTAAAATAGCTGATTAGCCCCCACCCCAACTTTATAGGCATCTTTCATCTCAATGTAATTTTCTTTATTAAAAAATTTTTCAAAAATAAAACATTCCAAAACTTTATTCGATTAATATTAACATACACATAACTATATTTTATTTTTAACTAAGTTGTGGGCAGTAAAAGTGTTAGTCCTTCAAAGTATTGAGATTACTGCAGTGAGTTATAGCAATACAGAACACAATCAAGAAGTTTGTTTAGTGGCATATCAACTTCTTATGGGTTATTTAATGCTGGAATCTAAATATTTTGAACGTATTTTATGGCTTCAACCAAATATTTTTTTTAAACAATTGTATGCCTTCAACTACACATAAAATGTATTGCTGTTCATTTTTCTATAAAATGTATTGTTGGTCCTTTTGCTATAAAATTAAAGGCTTAATGCAATACCTAAAATTTAAAATGAATTTTTATAAATGAAAAATTTTTCTTGAAGCTTTTAGTTTTAATTTTAAACTAATATATTAATTTAATATTTCTAATAATCAAAATACTTTGCTGTATTTCAGAAACTAATTTGACTGGAGTTTTTTTTTCTAAAATAGCTGATTAGCCCCCACCCCAACTTTATAGGCATCTTTCATCTCAATGTAATTTTCTTTATTAAAAAATTTTTCAAAAATAAAACATTCCAAAACTTTATTCGATTAATATTAACATACACATAACTATATTTTATTTTTAACTAAGTTGTGGGCAGTAAAAGTGTTAGTCCTTCAAAGTATTGAGATTACTGCAGTGAGTTATAGCAATACAGAACACAATCAAGAAGTTTGTTTAACAGCATATCAACTTCTTATGGGTCATTTAATGCCTAAATTTAATTTTCTTGGAAGCTTTGAAGTCATAAAAATGTTATTCTATTTTCACAATTGGATACATGGTATATGATACTCAGCTTTTGTTCATTTACACTTTTGTATGGACACAATTATTTGAGGCACTGATATGTACTTTATGTTTTGTTGAAGTAATATTTTGGAATACAGTTTGATTTCTTTAAGAAATTTTAGAATATTATATGGATTAATGTAATAAAAGAGTTTTTCATGTTGGTTGTTTGGTTGGTTGATTTTGTTTAGTGGCATATCAACCTCTATGGGTTATTTAATGCTGGAATAAAATATTGTTGTTCATCTGAGATGAGATAGTATTTACATTATTCGGACTATTGTCGTCATCTTTCTCATCATTTGTACGACATTTCGGCCGTTGTACGCTCCGGCTTTCTTCAAGTGCTAGGAATTTCGAACCGAACCCTTTATTACAATCACTGGGGTATATGAACTCTATTCCTTGCCTAATGCCACTTCCGGAAGTCATGAGTTATCTCCCTCTAACCTTGTAAGTTACTTGTTCACCACTGCTGTAGCCTGGTATTGAACTCATAACTCTTTGGGTTAAGTCACTAGAACTAACCAACGTCTATATCCATTGGGCCATGTGTATTTAAGAACAAGAAAGATGAGGACAATAGTCCGAATAATGTAAATAATGTAAAAATGTATTGTTTTTCATTTTGTTATAAAATGTTTTGCTGGTCATTTTGCATTAAAATTTTATTGCCGGTTATTTTAATATAAATACAAAGTGAAAGTTTGCATCTAAATTAAATTATATTACGAAAAATCTCACAACGTAGATGCCCTCCTATCCTGTGTTACTAGCAATGATGCTGCGATTATGAAACGAAATCTGATCCCAGGATCATCTTATGAAGGTATAAAAACCTTTGTTCCTTGCAGAGTTATAATTCATCAGAGCAACATGTGCATGCTATCTTTTCCAACTCTACTCTCGTCTCAGCAGGATCATCTTTCTCTTCAAACACCATTTGCATCTGCTCTCTAAAAAGAGTTTTAATTAGTTCTTAACAGGGGCAAGAAATGACATGTAAGTTTTAACGCCTCCAAAACAATGCTGCTATCTTTAATCAACATATAAATGCATTGTTAACTCATCATCATTATTTTTGCCTGAATCTTCCTTGGAACAGAACCATCTCCCTTCATGGTTTCTGCTATTAATTCCAAACATGATTACAAAATTTCAAGTGACAGTTGCCCGAAAGTAATGTACTCACCAAAATCTATAACAAATACCTTGTTTCTTCTTGCTTTTCAGCTTCTTAGAAAAACCCATTAACGGTTGTTACTGAATTTAGATAAGAACGGCGAGGCTTCCAATTTGGTTTTAGATATATCAAAGACGTTTTAGCATGCTGGTGTTTTTCACACGGTAAAAGGCTATGTGGTTTCTGATAAATATTTGATAATCCAATCGTTCTTAACTAATCGTTTAATAAAAATCGTGTTGAACGGTCAACGCTTCTAAACCCTTTCAAAAAGCGAAAACTCCCAAGGTTCTATTCTTGAACCTACTTTGTTTCTAATCTCCAAGAACGATCTTTCAGCTGTCATAATTTACAAACTAGGTATTTATGCTAATGGCTCTCCGGCCTTTCGTGTGTCAATTGGTCCAACAAAGAAAAATTATCATCTGCTCTCGAAAAAGAGTTTTACTCAGTTGTTAACAGGGGCAAGAAATGACATGTAAATTTTAACGCCTCCAAAACAATACTGCTATCTTTAATCATCATATAAAAGCATTTATGCCTTCCATAAGCAAGGTTGATGCCAGCCTCTAGGATAACCATTCATTGCACTTTCGTGGTCTCATGTTTTCCACTGCTATGAAGTGGTGATATATCGAATCAGTTGCTAGTTTGGTTTCTAAGAAATTTGGTTTACTGTGTCGTAACGAATGCAATCCTTCCAGAAGCTGAAAAAGCTACTAAGAAACAGGAAATATTGTTAGGAACAAAGAAAGAAGTACTTAACTGTTACAGAGTATCAGCTCTCTTATATGGCAGTAAATCGTGGAAAATCTCCTCACAAATGAAGAAACTTGAATTAACAGAAGCAAAAAAAAGCGTGCTGAACTGTTACGTAATATCTGCCTTTTCATATGGCAGAAAATGACGGACGATCTCCTCACTAATAACGAAAAGACTTGAAGTAACAGAAACAAAGAATAGAGCTTTGAAATGTTACGTAAAAATCAGTCGGTCATTATGGCAGTGATTACTGGGAAATCTCCTTAGAGATGAAGAAGATACTTGAATGAACTGAAACAAAAATATCGAGTACTGAAATCTTATGTAATATCTGTCCTCCTATATGGCAGGGAATCCTGAACAATCTCCTCAAAGATGAAGAAATGATTTGAATTAACAGTCAGGTAATGTCTGTCATTCTTTAAGGAAGTAAATACTGGACAATCTCTTCACAGATGAAGAAGAGACTTGAAGTAACAGAAACGAAGAATCAAATATTGAAACGTTAAGAAATGACACTTTTTCTAGACAATCTTCTCACTGATGTGAAAGAGATTTGAACTAACAGAAACAAAGAATCGAGTAGTGAAATGTTACGTAATACCTGCCATTCGATATGGCAGTGAATATTGGACAATCTCATAATAAAGATTTTTGAATTAACTGATACAAAGAAACCAGTAGTAAATTGTTACATAATACCTGTCCATCTATATAGCAGTGAATACTGAACAATCTCCTCACATATGAAGACTCTTGAATTAACTGAGACAAAGAATCGAATACTGAATTGTAACGTAACACCTGCCCATCTATAGGGCAGTGAATACTAGAAAATCTCCTCTAAAATGAAGACTCTTGGATTATCAGTGACAAAGAATCGAGTACAGAATTGTTACGTAATACCTGTCCTTCTATATGGCAGTGACTACTGGACAATCTCCTCTAAGATGAAGACGATTGAATTAACAGTGACAACGAATCAAGTACTGAAATGTTACGTAATACCGGCCCTTCTATATGGCATTGACTACTTGATAATCTCCTCACAGATGAAGACACTTGAATTCACTGAGACAAAGAATCGAGTACTGAATTGTCACGTAATACCTGCCATTCTGTATGGCAGTGAATACTGGACAATCTCTTCTAAGATGAAGACTCTTGAATTAACTGAAAAAAGAAACGAGTACTGAATTGATACGTAATAACTGCCCTTCTATAGGGCAATGAATACTGGACAATCTCCTTTAAGATGAAGACACTTGAATTAATTGAGACAAAGAATCGAGTACTAAATTGTTACGTATTACCTGCACTACCATATGGCAGTGACTACTGGACAATCACCTCAGAGATGAAGACACTCGAATTAACTCATACTAAGAATCGAGGACTGAATTGTTACGTAACACCTGTCCTTCACAGTGAATACTGGACAATCTTCTTACAAATAAATGGTCTCGAATTAACTAAGACAAAGAATAGATTACTGAATAGATTCGTAATAACTGCCTTTTCTATATGGCAATGTATACTGGACAATCTTCTCACGGATGCAGACACTTAAATTAACTGAGACAAAGAATCGAGTACTCAGTTGTTACGTAATACCTGCACTCCTATATGGCAGTGAATACTGGACAATCTCCTCACCGATGAAGACTCTTGAATTAACTGAGACAAAGAAGCGAATACTGAATTGTTACTTAATACCTGTCTGTCTCTACCGCAGTGAATACTGTACAATCTCCTCAAAGATGAAGATTCACGAATTCTTTGAGACAAAGAATAGAGTACTGAATTGCTACGTAATACCAACCCTTCTACATGGCAGTGAATACTGGAAGATCTCTTCACAAATGAAGGCTCTTGAATTAAATATGAAAAATAAAAGAGTACTTAATTGTTACGTAATACCTGCTTTTTCTATATGGCAGTAAAAACTGGACAATCCCCTAAGAGTTAACGACTCTTGAATTAACAGAGAAAAGAATTACGTACTGAATTGTTACGCAATACCTGTCCATCTATATGGCAGTGAATACTGGACAATCCTCCTCACGGATGAATACCCTTGAATTAATTGAGACAATACATCGAGTACTGAAATGTTACGTAACACCTGGCCTTCTATATAGCACTGATTACTGGACAATCTCCTCTCAGATAAAGATTCTTGAATTAACTTAAACAAACAATCGATTGCTGAATCGTTATGTAATACCTGCCTTTTCTATAGAGCAATGTATACAGGACAATCTCTTCACAGTTAACTGAGACAAAAAATCGAGTACTGTATTGTTATTTAAGATCTGCCTATCTATATGGCAGTGAATACTTGACAATCTCCTCAATGATGAAGACTTTTGAATTAACTGAGACAAAGAACCGAGTTCTGAATTGTTATGTAATATCTACCTTTCTATATGGCAGTGAAAACTTGACAATCTCCTCAAAGTTGCCGACTCTTGGATTAACTGAGAAAAAGAAGCAAGTACTGAGTTGTTACTTAATATCTGACATTCTATATGGCAGTGAATACTGGACAATTTCCTCGCTGGTGAAGTCTCTTAAATTAACTGAGACAAAGAATCGAGTACTGAATTGTTACGTAATACTTGTCCTTCTATATGGCAGTGAATACTTGACAATCTCCTTTAAGATGCAGACTCTTGAATAAACTAAAACAAAGAATCTAGTACTGAATTTCATACGTAATACCTGCCCTTCTATATGGTAGTGAATGCTAGACAATGTCCTCTAAGGTGAAAACTCTTGAATTAACTGAGACAAAGAATCGAGTACTGAATTGTTACGTAATACCGGCCTTTCTATATGACAGTGAATACTGGACAATCTCTTCACAGATGAAAACTCTTGAATTAACTTAGACAAAAAATCGAATCTGGAATAGTTACGTAATAGATGAAGTTGAAACCTTTGGCGCATAAATGTATTTCAGATCTACAAAGGATAGAAGATTGTACAGAGTTTTTTGTACAAAAACCTCACCATTTCTCACATGCTCGATCCATGATATTCACAGCATCTTGACAGAAATAGCAATTTTGAAATGGAATTTTTTTTCCTGCTAACTTCTGTTTTAATCTGCTACTATATTTGCCTTTCCTAACTCACTTGTCTGACAGGTATCAAAGGATAAAGTTAGTAATGTTTTAATATATCCATCTTAATTACTGCTTTCCTAATGTTTGCAGGACTATTTAGAAACCAACTTTTACGAAGTTGACTTGACACTTAATAAAAAGAAAAAAAAATATGGTCATAGTGTGGTGAGGGGGGAAAAAAATTTGTCTTTATTTTATTCCTTTTTCCTATCATACATGGTGACAGAGTTGGGAGACAGTTTGTCATTTCAGAAAGCCAAACTTTTCAAATACAGTATAACCCAGATATAAGATAAACACGGATATAAGAGAGATTTTCTTTGGTCCCAAATTAGAGCCTGTGGTAATGTATATAAAATAGACCAAACCCGGATATAAGAGAGATTCTATCTGGTCCCAGATTAGAGCCTATGGTAATGTATATAAAATAGACAAAACTCGTATATAAGAGAAACTCGGATAGAAGAGAGATTTTCTCTGGTTCCAAATTAGAGCCTATGCTAATGTATATAAAATAGAACAAATCCGGATATAAGATAGATTTTCTCTAGTCCCAAATTAGAGCCTATGGTAATATCTATAAAAACTCGGAATTAAGAGAAACCCGGATATAAGATAACTTTTATCTGGTCCCGACAACGCTCTTATATCAGGGTTACACTGTATGTTATTTAATAATTTTAATACTGCCTAAATGATAATGTAGCTTTTTGTCTGTAGATGACTTAATTCTTATTTAGGATTGAGGAATCTTTTGCAGGGGTGTCTCAGAAACTTAAGTTAGATGAAGTGCTGAAGTATGAATTATAAAACCCTATCAAGCCAGAGGAAGTTATCCAATATTGGATATTCCAGCTAGTGAAATTTTTTATTTCGCTTTAATAGAATTTTTATCTTGTTACATTTTCTCACTAAGTATAATAATGAAGCAATAACAGAAATATGAGAACGGTGAAAAAAAAAACAGGATTCCATAAAACCTGAAACAGAATTAAAGAAAATTTGAAACAGAAAATTAGTCCCTCTAGATAAGTATAGGGAAGAAATAGTATGATCTACAGTTTTGTCATCTGCTGGGTGGGTGAGTAATAAGCTGTTTCTTGTGCTATTCAGATATAATTAATAATTATTTGTATGATAATATTCTTACGTAGATAAGTGTATGTGCCTCCACTAATTAACTGAAAAAACAACATAGCATGAAGTAAAAATGGCTTCAAACATAATAAAAACGAAGTTTTTCTGTGAAAATATTTGTTATTAAGAGCAAAGATCAGAGTAATTTTTCATTACTTTTAAAAATTTTTAATCCTTTTTCTTTTATGTGCCATGTCCTTTTGGGACATAGGCGATCATGGGTTTCCACATCTCCTTGTCCCTGGTGGCTCTTAGCACACTTTCACCTGTTACTCCACGCAACACTTGTTCAGTCATCCACCTGATCAGGTCATTCAAATATGTTATCCACTGCTTTCTTCTGTCTTTTTCCCTCTATCTGGCCTGTGAGTATCAGATTCTCCAAGCCCTCCTCTCCCATTGCATGTCCCAGAAACTTTAGTTGTCTCTTCCTGATGCTCAGTATTAATTTCCTTTTCGTCTCCATCCTTTTCAAAACCTCATCATTGCTCACATGCTCGAACCATGATATTCACAGTATCCTTATCCTTTTTAACACAAACGTTCTAAAAGCAAGAAATATGCAAAAATAGAAAGATTGTAAAGCAAGGTAAGCATTCCTAACGAATTTTACAGCGAGGTAATTCTGAGAGAACTATGAGTCCTATCAGGATTGATTATTGACGGAATACAATCTTAACCTAAAATATGCAAATGGCCGTGTTCATAGCGAACGCAGAGAGAAAAAAGTAATTGAAGTTTATTTTGATAAATATATATCTATACATCTGAGATGAGATACTGTAATCATTATCATTATTTACATTGTTCAGAAGGTTTTCGCCATCTTTATTGCTATGTCAACACCGTTTCGATGGACAGTCGGTTCCTTTTGTACCTGACATGTTGATGCTACCATATCACTCTTCTCAGAAGTGGATTTATTTTTTTAAGTTAGCTTCTTCTAATATTTATCTAAAGAGGCAGGACCTACAAGGCAGCAGGTGGTTTAAAATGAGAGATTCTTTCAACTAGACAAGTTAACATCGAAGGTTAGTCTGTTCTGTTATTTTACCCATAGCTAGTTGTACAAGTGCTATATTCATAAGTTTCCCAAATGTATTAACACGTAAGTGAATGTAATAAACGAGACTGGAGTACGAACTCAGCTTTTGGTTTTCTCAATTCAAGCCATCAAACATATCGTAAAGGAAAGCGTGTAAAAAAAGACCAACTCCCTCAATTATAAGACTATATATATATATAGCTGTCAAGAACTGGAACAGCACAATCCAAATCAAGCAATTGCGAAAATTTGAATATCTACAAAAAAAGTTTTAACAAAGGATAGAAAACATGATAGAAAAATCCGTTAGAAACAGGGAAGAGTGTGGCGAGCCGTATCACCTCTATTAAAATTGTGTATTATATATATATATATATATATATATATATAAAATACACAGCATCTTTATTTTACGAGAAGTGATACGGCTCGCCACACTCTTATATATATATATATATATATATATATATATATATATATATATATATATATATAGGGTAGGTATGGCTGGTATAATATTCCGTATCCAAAGAAACACTATTCTTAAAAAGTGCTCAATACAAAGTAGACCTAAAAAATTCAGAAATTATAAAAAGTAGCTGGCTTATGGCCATATCACGCTGAATACACCAGTTCTCGCTGGATCACCGAAGTAAAGCTACTTTGAGCCTGGTCAGTTCTTTGATGGCTGACTGGATATCGGCTCGGAAAGAGAAATCGGTGAGCCGAGTTAGAATTCCAGTTGAATACCCTGCATTCATTTAAGCACTGGTACCCTTGGGAAAAGTATTAATCTGTCCCTTTCCTCCAGTTATGGGTTTAAATAACAAGGGTAGGACTTGGGGACCCTGCCCTTAAAAACAAATCCCAATGAATCTTGATACTCGAAAAAGAAAAATGTATTACTAGACGCAAAACTTATATAAAAAAAATCAACAAAAAAATTGTTGAAAGAAAAAGGTATTACCAGCAATAAATAAATAAAATTTGGTTGGCAATAAATGACCCGCCGTTAAATACAAAAGTAGGTATTTTGTTTCGGCACTTCTTGTATCTTATCAAGTGATGAGATTTAAACTTGAGAAGACACAAGAAATGGCGAAACAAAATAGTGACAAAATTTGTAGTGATATTATAATATATTCATGTTATAATTTCTGAATATATATATATATACTAGCAAGGCAGCGTCGGCTAACTTCATTAGAGAAAGAATAGCGAGGCAGCGTCCGCTCAGTTCATTCGCTTTACTACCAGTTATTAAACGTTACCACAAATTATGAAAGCTCTTGCTACATGTTTTCTCTTTAACGATGCCTTATTAGTTTATTTTTTGCAATATATATATTTATATTCTCCTGCCACACTCAGAGGGAGATAACTTACAAATATTTTGCCATCATTTTGGATGGCAGGGGTACACTGTCATATATATATATATATATATATATATATATGTGTGTGTGTGTGTGTGTGTGTGTGTGTGTGTATTAGGTTGAGTAGCAAAAAGACAAACCACATTAAGAGCTACAAAAAATAGAAGTAGGGAGAGCCGTGATCGATGACATCCTGAAGGAACACGGCATCTTGAAGTAACGTAAAAATAACGTTTGTACGTATACATGACAGAACATGTATTTGGAGAGATACCGTTAAGACAAGCCACACTAAGAACTACAAAGGGTAGGAAGTAGTGGAGAGTTGTGATCGCTGACGTCATGAAAGTACACCTTTCATAGAAGTAAAATATCAAAAAGAGATAACAGAGCAGGGATTATGAGAGATTGTGGTAAAGTGACCCACCCTAAGATCTTCAGAGAATAGGAAGTAGTGGAGCGCCTTAGTCGTTGATGATTTGACAGGACATGGAATATAGAAGTAACCAATCCAAAAGGTTTGTATATATAGATGACAGAACAGGGATTCGGAGAAATAACGGAAATACAAGAGATACAGAGGATAGGAAGTAGTGGAGGTGCGTGATCGTTGACATCTTGAAAAGATACGGCACATAGAAGTAAGCTATCTAAATAAATTATATATATATAGATTGGAAAAGATTGCGGAAAGACAAGCCACAGAGGATAGGAAGTAGTAGAGGGCCATGCTTACTAATGTGCTGAAGAGACAAGGTGCATAGAAGTTGCCTAAAATGTTTGGATATACAGATGATAACAGGTTTGGGAGAGACACCGGAAAATCATGCGATACTAAAAACTACAGAAAATAGGAAGTAATGGAGAACCTCAATCGCTGAGGACATTGCACATAGAAGGAACCTGTCTAAAAGTTTTGTACATAGAGATGAAAGAAACAACAGGTTGGAAAAGATAGTAAAAAGACAAGCCGTACTAAGAGCTACAGACGATGGGAAGTAGTGGAGAGCCGTGATCGATAACGTGCTGAAGGGACACGGCACATCGAAGATGAAGCTAATGTTTGAAGCGTTAGTCTGTCTCTATTTCGCGCGTCTTATACAAAATGGTACGTTTGCGGGTGCGATGATGGGCGGGGCTTATTTATCCACTGACGTCATTGATAATAGCATTCGAGAAATGTCAGGGTGACCTAGCGGGCTTGGTTTTGACACGGCGTGTGTTCGTCTGGGAAACGAGGCGTCGGGGGGTCGTGGCAATCATGCCTCGATCACGGAGAGAACGACTCGACATTAGCCTCCGCCGCAACGATCAACAACTTAACCTGACTGCCGGACCATGTGTACGAGCCGGCCCACCATCGATGAGAGACGCTAAACAATCGGATATTATGCAAATTACACACACAAACACTCGCTGTCCAGAGGGTCGTTGGTGGCGAGGTGTGCGGAGAATTGTTCTTTTTTACCATACTCTGTGTGTGTGTGTGTGTGTGTGTGTGTGTGTGTGTGTGTGTGTGTGTGTGTGTGTGTGTGTGTGTGTGTGTAGCTCTCTCTGTGTTTGGTGGTGGATGCGGGCGAGTACCCTTGTATACGTGTATGTCTACGTGCGATAAATTTTACCTAAATATTGATATTCATATGAGATCAAGAAACACTCTGAATTGAAGCACCTTGTGCTGTTTCAAACACACACACTAACTCACACCCGACACATCTATCTATCTATCTATCTATCTATCTATCTATCTATTGCAGACTATCTATCTATCTATCTATCTATCTATCTATCTATCTATCTATCTATCTATCTATCTCAGTCTGTTCTTATCTATCTATCTATCTATCTATCTATCTATCTATCTATCTATCTATCTATCTATCTAGACGAGTGGGCCCCATCAGAAATGATGGCAAAATATTTATATCAATACGCCGTCTAAAATGACAGCAACATATATATTGATGTAACTACTATTTAGTATCTTACATTAAGACATAAGAAAAAAATTATCCACCCCAACTGAGTTTGACATAATGGATATATATATATATATATATATATATATCATTCAGTAATGAATTAGAGCACTCTAACTACTGGCGTATGCTACATCATACGCTAAAAGTCTGCCTCCTTCTACCGAGCGCCGATAGCTTAGAGATAGAATAGAGCCGACTGACGCCAATTCAGTCGGGTTTCAATCCTGGGTAAAAGCAATCGGATGTCTAAGCGTACTGATGAGCTAATTCAACGAAACAGATCTGTCTGCGGATAACTATATATATATATATATATTCTTCACTACTCGACGGCTTAATTATTGCAAAAAAAAATAAAATAAAAACGTATTGTTAAAGAGCAAACACGCAGCAAAAGCTTTCATAAGTGGTGGCAAAGTTTAATAACTGGTAGGAAAGAAATTGAACAGAACCGACGCTGCCTCGCTATTATCTCTCTCTCCACGAGCGTGACAGGAGGGAAATATATACCTATATACAAATAAATACACAACGGTCTTTTTCAATAAAAGAGAAGATTTATAGATATATGCTTATATATATTCAAATTATTATTTGTTCAAAAAATATTTTAATGGTTACTTGAATAGTTGCGTTGTTTGTATTATTAAGCAAGGTATTTATTTATTTATTTGCATCTACCGGCCTGAATATTCGAAAAACTATTTCTGTGTGTGTTTATTTGTGTGTGCATGTGTATGTCTTCGTATCTGGTTTTGGCTTGACTATTTATATACGCTGGTCTTATCACGTTGATATATCGGTTTAGTTTCCGTGTGATTGCTGAAGTTAAGCACCGTCAAACTTTGTCAGTACCAAGATGGGTCACCGCTTTGGACTATCAGATCCTATAAGCTTGGATATGCAGTTGCGTTGATGGTTAATAGCTCGCAATTATTAATTAGAGAGACAAGTTCTAATTCCTGTTAGGCTCATTATATTCACTTACGTGAAATACAATTGGAAGATTTACCCTTCGGATGTGCGTTGTGGCGTATATGATATCGACTCGGAACGAGAAATCAGAGGTCCAAGTTCGAAGTCAGTTTGGATTTTTTGCATTCACTTACGCGCAAATACCCTTGGAAAAGGTATTAATCCATCTCTTCCCTCCAGTTATGTCCAGTTTAACAGGACAGATTGGGTTCTATAGCCTTGGCTGGCAACAAGTCTACAGCAAAAAGCAATGGCAACCAACTGCGGGATAATCTTCTGTCCAGTCAGTCATGTCTCTTTCGAGATATGATCGCCTAAAGCTGGTATCAAGTATCGCATTTAACTGACCGAATGAATATAATAGTTGAAAACATGTTAAAGCTTCTACTGGGTATAAAGTGAGGGATTAGTTTTATATTGTTATGAAGTAATTAAACTGATCCCCTACGAATTACTACTTAATAATAAAATAGATTTCTTCCCCCTCTATCTATGAGACAAATAACAGTACATATTGGGTTCTATTGCCTTAGCTGTCAACCAGTCTATTGCAGAAAGCAATGGCAACCAACTGTGGGATAATCTTCACAACGCACATTTATGGGCAAATAATTAACTCCAAAACTGGGGTCTAAAATTAATGAAAGTATAAAATTATATTTTTATATTAAATGTACAAGCAACATTTAAAAAAATATATGACCAGGAATATTGCCAATGATACATTTTTTATTAAAAAGTTTACCAGTAATACGTTTTTGGAAAAAAGAATCCAAAAAACAGCATATTAACAGAAATATAATTTTGGAAAAAATATTACCAGAAAATACAATTTTGGAAAAAATAACATTACTACATATCCTACACATATGAACCTATCCTCAAAATCTTGTCGTCATTAAATAACCTATTGAGGTTGATATCCCGTAAAATAAACCAAACCAAGCCAAACTACCTATCAACCTCTTCATATCCGATGCCACAATCATTTTAATCCTTTGTCGTAAGTGGTTCTGGATACTTTTATTTGGTAAAACTTTCCAAGTGGAACGACTACATTGAATTACAGTCTTTATATTATTCAAACTTTTATCCTCATCTTTGTTGCCATTTGTCCGACGTTTCTACCGTTGAACGCTCCGGCCTTCTTCAGGTGCTAGGAATTTCGAACCGAACACTTTATTACAATCACTGGGGTATATGAAGTCCATTTCTTGCGCAGTAGTGCCTCTTTTGGAAGTCATGAGTTGTCTCCCTCTAACCCTGTAAGTTACTTGTTCACCACTGTTGTAGGCTTGTATTGAACTCACAATTCTTTTGGGTTAAGTCACATGAACTAACCAACGTCTATGACCACATATATGTCCCAAAAATTTAGTTATTTTCATTAAGGACACCTGGCCCAATGGTGTATCTGGTCCGTATCCCTGCTTGCAACATCGAGCAAAAATCTCCCAAATAAGACCCCCAAGGCTACAAGAACATCGCAAGCCCGTAACACGAGGCAGATAGTTACATCAGGCGTAGCTGAACACATATGAAAGGAGAAAGGTGATCAACGCGCCTATGGGATGAAGTTGAAATAATAGATAAGGAAGGCCACTGGAAACTTAAGGAATCAGTACATATACTCGGCTGCAAAATCAAAGTCGAACCAGCATAGAAATGAAAACAATATGGGAATACGAATCGTGTAAAATCTTCTGTACAATGAAGACGGAGGCTAAAGATGGTTCACCTGAAATAGGACTAAACTTCCGCTTAACAATGGAATAACGTGTCTGTCTTAATTCTTACACACATACACACACACGCACACGCTCAAACACATATACTTATATATATATATATATATATATATATATATATATATACTAGCAGTATAGCCCGGCGTTGCTCGGGTATAATGAAAGCTTTAAAACTAATCCATGGTCCTGGAGCTCAGACTCTTTGGACGTTGGTACGAAAGACTAAAAAGCAATAGTTGCTTCCAGTTAAAACCGTAGACTGAAAGAAAAATGAATGGATGTAAGTCAATTTTGATTTCCTGGTATCGATATCAAATAAGTTTTTTTCGTCGTAAACTAAATTTTGAAGGCTAAATAAGTCCTCTGAGTAAATGGTATCATGGCTGAGACTAAGAGCTACAATTATACCTACTTAGAGCCAAACCCAAAACAAAAACTAAAATAAAAGGGCTGCAAAAAATACAGCCATACAGGCACACGCACAAACATCTTGCCTTTTTTATATATATATATATATATATATATATATTATCGATTTTCTGCACTATTGTAAGAACTGCAACCTTGAAACTTCTGAATATCGTTTTTTATGTCTTTGTCTATGAGTGTATCAAATTTGATTAAAATCGGACCATCCTTCTATCACCCAATTTTTTCGATTATCGATTTTCAATATTTATTGGGGGTACCTCGACACAAAACCTAGCTAAAAACACTCGCAGACGCTTATAGCCAACTGTGTAAATTTTCAAGAAAATTTGTTCAGCCATTTAGGAGTCTATAGGTAATGGATACACATAGACACACACACGCACACACACACACACACAGACAAAGTTCCAATTATAAATAAGTTTAGATTTATATTTATATATATATATATATATATATATATATATATATATATATATATATATGAAATGATTTGTTTCAACATTATTTTTTAATCGATACTCGTAATTAAGTAGCTGTTCAGTTTTTAATTAAACAGTATTATATATTGATATCTACTGGCCTGATTATTTACGATAAATTTCTATTGCAAGTGCAGATGCATGCAGTAAGGAAAAACACTGCAAATATATATTCATGCATATAATAGATATGGTAAATGGCAGAAACCATTACGAGGACACAAACCAATGAAAGACCCACTGATTCTTTTGCTACGTGGCAATACAAGCGAGGAATAAAATGTCAAGCCATTTCTTGTATTTCCCTCGTAGAACCAAAAGCAGTTTTAGAAAAAAAAGCTATGGTAATAACTAGCTTGCCTTTAGAACGGCTGCGTAACTAAATAATTTTTATTGTGTGGATCCATGAAATCTTTGCATCTAGAATACAAAAAACTATTAGTCATGGAAGTGGTTTCTTGTGATAGACAAAGCAACTGCCCATATCAGGGTTGGTGGACGAGTTTATAATACTCCTCGAATGGAGGGAGCCCTATAAATTCTACTGGTCAGCAGGTCATTGAAAATGCAAGAAACTCTACATCAAAGCAGATTTTCACAGGTGTTTTGCGGTGACTTCTGGTACAGAATTAAATTTCAGAGATTTCTGGTCCTAGATATGACGGTAAATTGCATTCGGCAGCAACGCCTCTGATTGGGAGGTTTTGAGGAGCATGGAACCACCTCTTAATTGCTGTTGTTCTCAGGTCCACTCTGACCCGGAGTGGTAACAAGGCCTCTGATTGGGAGGTTTTGAGGAGCATGGAACCACCTCTTAATTACTGTTGTTCCCAGGTCCACTCTGACCCGGAGTGGTAGCAAGGCCTCTGATTGGGAGCTTTTGAGGAGCATGGAACCACCTCTTAATTGCTGTTGTTCTCAGGTCCACTCTGACCCGGAGTGGTAGCAAGGCCTCTGATTTGGGAGGTTTTGAGGAGCATGGAACCACCTCTTAATTGCTGTTGTTCTCAGGTCCACTCTGACCCGGAGTGGTAGCAAGGCCTCTGATTGGGAGGTTTTGAGGAGCATGGAACCACCTCTTAATTGCTGTTGTTCCCAGGTCCACTCTGACCCGCAGTGGTAGCAAGGCCTCTGATTGGGAGGTTTTAAGGAGCATGGAACCACCTCTTAATTACTGTTGTTCTCAGGTCCACTCTGACCCGGAGTGGTAGCAAGGCCTCTGATTGGGAGGTTTTGAGGAGCATGGAACCACCTCTTAATTGCTGTTGTTCTCAGGTCCACTCTGACCCGGAGTGGTAGCAAGGCCTCTGATTTGGGAGGTTTTGAGGAGCATGGAACCACCTCTTAATTGCTGTTGTTCTCAGGTCCACTCTGACCCGGAGTGGTAGCAAGGCCTCTGATTGGGAGGTTTTGAGGAGCATGGAACCATCTCTTAATTGCTGTTGTTCCCAGGTCCACTCTGACCCGCAGTGGTAGCAAGGCCTCTGATTGGGAGGTTTTAAGGAGCATGGAACCACCTCTTAATTACTGTTGTTCTCAGGTCCACTCTGACCCGAAGTGGTAGCAAGGCCTCTGATTGGGAGGTTTTGAGGAGCATGGAACCACCTCTTAATTGCTGTTGTTCTCAGGTCCACTCTGACCCGGAGTGGTAGCAAGGCCTCTGATTGGGAGGTTTTGAGGAGCATGGAACCACCTCTTAATTGCTGTTGTTCTCAGGTCCACTCTGACTCTGAGTAGTAGTACCTGTTAGGGTCGCAGCTATGGGCAAATACTGGGGTCAAAACACTATGAAAATATAAAAATAGACTTTTATAGAAATATATACATAAATATAGACTTTTATAGAAAAATATACCTTTTTGAAGGAAATATATTACGAACAATATATATTTGAAGGGAAAAATTATTGCCATAACACATTTTTTAATATTTCCAGCAATACATTCCTAATAAAAACCTAGAAGACATCTTGAGATTTTAAAATTAAAAAAATTAAAAAATAATTCATCAAAATCTGACTAAATCAACCTTCTCATTATAACCGAACATTAAAAAAACAATACATTAAAACCTCAGCTTTTTGGCATTAAATAACCCACAGAGGTTGATATGCTGTTAAACAAAACTCAAACTCAGAGACTTCTGAAAACACTATTTTAATATACCCTATTGTTTACTTTTCTTTGATCCCACCCATTCACAGTCAGTTTAGCCAAATGCAGACGACAATTCTACTCCTTCAACTTCTTCTCTCGCACTTCCCGCCTGTGGAACTCGCTCCCGTATTCTTGCTTTCCTGACGGCTACAACCTCCAGAAATTTAAATGCAAAGTCAATACTCATCTATTAACCACTGGACTCTAGCTCTCTCCCCACCCCTGTATAACCTTCCCTTTCTCTCCACCTATGTATCTGTCATCGCACCTGCTTTCTATTGTTCCTTTCTAACTAGTTTGTACTCCTCACTCTTTTCTAATCAATCTTTTTATATTTATGTAACCCCCTGCACATCAGTGGCGTTTCCGCCTTGCTCGGGGTGAAATGATTAAAAAAAACAAAAAAAAAACAAAGCCTGGCGACGAGTAACTTACAGGGCCATAAATTCTGGACGAAATTGTGGGTAGAGACTTTCCGCGTTTTCACACTGAGGATTTGCAGAGGTCGGTGATATTGTGTCTATCGGTAAATATCATAGAATTAGCAATGAAGACAAGGAGCTGTATATAGAAGAACACAAAATGAGTGCAGAACTGGAACAACTGCGTTCCTTAGGGTCAGTAAGTTAAGTGCCATATGTGATACACGCTGGGGCAATCATGTCTCGAAAGAAACATGATTGACTGGGCAGAAGATTATCCCGTAGTAGGTTGCCATTACTTTCTGCAGTAGACTAGTTGCTGGCCAAAGCTATAGAACCCAATCTGTCCTGTTATTTGACTCATAGGTAAAGGGAAAAGAAATCTATTATATTATTATGTAATAATTAGTGGGGGATCAGTTTCCTATTGTTATGAAGTAATAAACTGATTCCCCACTTTACGACCAATATAAGCCTTAATCATTATTCCAACTATTATATTCAGTCAGTCAGTTAAGTGCCATACGTGATACATGCTTGGGCGATCAGGTCTCTTTCGAGACATGACTGACTGGGCAGAAGATTATCCCATATTAGGTTGCCATTACTTTCTGCGGTAGACTAGTTGCTGGCCAAAGCTATAGAACCCAATCTGTCCTGTTATTTGACTCCTAGCTAAAGGGGGAAGAGATGTATTATATTATTAAGTAGTAATTAGTGGGGGATCAGTTTATTACTTCATAACAATATAAAACTGATCCCCCACATTTTTCCCAGTAGAAGTTTTAATCATGTTTTCAACTATTATATTCAGTCAGTTAAGTACCATACGTGAAACACGCTTGGGCGATCATGTCATATAAACATATACTACAAGAAAACTGAATACATAGTCCAGTCAGTTAAGTGCCATACGTGATACACGATTAGGCTATTAAATCTCGAAAGAAACATGATTGACTGGGCAGAAGATTATCCTGTAGTAGGTTGCCATTGCTTTCTGCAGTAGACTGGTTGCCAACCAAGGCTATAGAACCCAATCTGTCCTGTTATTTGACTCATAGGTAAAGGGAAAAGAAATCTATTATATTATTATGTAGTAATTAGTGGGGGATCAGTTTATTACTTAATAACAATATAAAACTGATCTCCCACTTTATACCCAGTAGAAGCATTAATAATGCTCTTAACTATTATATTCCGTCAGTTAGTTAAGTGCCATACGTAATACACGCTTTGGACGATCATGTCTCGAAAGAGCAAAGCAGTTTTACTGCTACTGGTGCGCAGGGGATTACAAAGAAGGAAAGTCATGAGAAAGAGGGACAGGTTATAGGGGGTGTCAGGGAGAGGTTAATGGAAGGATGAGAATACTGGAGTGATGGGCGTGGAGTGGATGGATAAGAGAACTTGAGAGAAAGTCAGTGAGATCGGCGATGACTATTGACCTTACATTTAAATTCTTGGAGATTGTAACTCTCGTGGAAGCCGGTATACGGAAGGCGTAAAGTGAGAGAAAAGAAGCTGTTAGAGTAGAAATTGCGGTTACAGTTTATTGGTTTTACTGTAAAAGGGTGGGAACTAGTTGCTAGTCTAGTAGCTCGAGTAAATTCATTCATAGGGGGCACCAGTGAGCTAAGTTCATTGGAGCAGAAGCAGTAAAAGTATTTGTAAAAGAGACACAGAGAAACCAGATCACGCCGGTGAGAGAGCGACTACAGCCGAGCTGCCAAGTCTGGATCGATCACATTACAGATTATCCGTTGGATTTTGTCAAGAACCCCGAGGTAAATAGCAGAAGCACCCTACCAGATATGGCAGCAGTATTTAATGCACGGGCGGATGATAGATTTGTATATGTGCAGGATTGTTTCAGACGGGAAAAACTTCCTGGCCCTGCACAAAAAACCGACTTTCTTAGCAGCGGATTTAGCTATGGATTTGGTATAGTCATTCCACTTAAGAATAAAAGAGTTAGGCCAAGGAGGCGCAGTGTTTTGCTCTCAGGGAGGCTAGCCTGATTCATGCTAATGTGGAGTAGGAGTGATTGTCTGTGATGATTAACAGATAGCAACTTCGTTTTGGAAGCATTAAAATTTACGAGCCATTTCTTACCCCAGTCCACCACGGATTGGAGGTCATTTTCAAGCTCGGCAGCAAGGTTCGCTTTGTCAGCCTCAGCAGATTTTCGATCGAGGCGAGAGTAAATGGTGGTGTCATCAGCGTAGATGCCTACTTGGGATCTGGTTACATCGGGGAGATTGTTAATGAAGATCAGAAAAGGCGTAGGACCTAGAATAGAGCCTTGAGGGACTTTGCGTGGTGGTGATAGGATTAGGTAAGAAAGGGAGATAATGATGGCTATTTAGATGGTTGAAACTAAACTTGAAGAAATTAAGTTTGCAGTGATCTCGGGATTTTACAAAAAGTAATGGTTCTCGAGAATAAGTTGCCTGATTGGAACTTCCTCGTTATCAATGGGATTCGAAAGAGATGAGATTGATTGGATAATGTATAAATGGTGTAATGGGTTCCCCCTGAAAAATTTTGAATCGGGAAAGCGAAGTAATGGAGCCAGTTTTAACATTTATCATTTAAATACAGACGAAGTAGCGATAGGCTGGCGATGATTCGTCTGTGCTAAATGAAACGTAGGTTTTAAAATTATTCATCAAGCACAAGACGGAACTGCAGTAAAATAATACCAAAGTCATAATTTTCTGGAAGGCTTCTTGATCGAACTAGAATATTATACCGCACAAGCTAATGCAATTATTTACAATTCTAATCTTAATCTGGAGGAAATGCGTTGTGGTGTAGTGGATATCGACTTGAAACAATAAATTGGAGAAGCGAGTTCGAATTCCAGTCGAATTCATTGCATTAAGTTACGCGCAAATACGAATTGGAAAAGGTATTAATCCGTCTATTCCCTCCACTTATGGGTTAAATAATAGGACACATTAGGTTCTATACACTTTGCTGGCTACCAGTCTACCGCAGAAAGCAATGGAAACATACTGCGGGATAATCTTCTGCCCAGTCAATCATGTCTCTTTCGAGACATGATCGCCCATGCGTATAGCACGGATGGAACTTAGCTAACTGATAGAATATAATAGTTGAAAACATGATTAAGGCTTCAACTAGACATAAAGTGGGGGATCTGTTTTCTATTGTTATGAAGTAATAAACTGATCCCCTACTTATTACTACTTAATAATAATAATCTCTTTCCCCTTTAGCTATGAGTCAAATAATAGGACAAATTGGGTTCTATAGCCTTGGCTGGCAACCAGTCTACCGCAGAAAGCAATGGCAACCTACTGCGGGATAATCTTCTGCCCAGTCAGTCATGTATCTTTCAAGACATGATCGCCCAAGCGTGTATCACGTATGGCACTTAACTGACTGACTGAATATAATAGTTGAAAATATGACTGAGGCTTCTACTGGGCATAAAGTGGAGGATCAATTTTATATTGTTATGAAGTAATAAACTGCTCTCCCACTAATTATACTTAATAATATAATACATCTCTTCCCCCTCTAGCTAAGAGTCAAATAATAGGATAGATTTGGTTCTATAGCCTTGGCTGGCAACCAGTCTACCGCAGAAAGCAATGGCAAGGTACTGCGAGATAATCTTCTGCCTAGTTAGTCATGTCTCTTTCGAAACATGATCGCCCAAGCGTGTATCACGTATGGCATTTTACTGACTGATCATAGAGTGACATTAAACTACATCTGTCAAGCTACCAAAATTGTTTTGAATGTTTTCTTCTTTGTACTGATAATTTTTCCTCACCCACCGCTATACAATTATTTACGATGCATATCATATCCTGAAGCTAGACTACAATCTTTGGAGTACATAGTGCATTCAAATTGCTATATTCATGATATTTCTGAAGAACTTCTTGGTTGGACTGAGAAATTTTCGACAGCACTCGATGCAATTACTACGTTGGCCACTAGGTCCTAAGACACTTAAGCAGCGAAAAGTAAACAACAACATTTTATACAAGTTAAATTGTGATACTGAAAGAGAGGGCACGGTTAGTGTGTCGACAGTCTCGAGGTGGTACAGACGATTCCGTTACGGAGATCTTACCATTGCCGACCATCAGCCTTTGACAAGCGAGTGTTTATTGGCTGCATTGAAAGTTGAATCTTCTGTAAGAATTAGAGAGCTTACAAAAAGTTATTGGAGCGTTATCCCATTAGACTGCAGAACCAATTGTATCAAATGAATTTTTGTTCACGCGAATCCATGTGACCTTAACGAAGCACAGCTTGCCTGTAGAGTATAGATTTTCGAATAAATTCTCAATAATCCAATTATGGAGGTAAATTGTCACATTAGATGAGAAGTGGGTGTAGTTTTTTTTTAATCACAATCGAGACAGCGGAATCTGTTTGACAAGAAGATCATGATCTCTATCTGGCGGAATAGTGGCAGGAATCCTGCATTTCGAACTTGTTCCACGCGGTGGCGCCATCAGCGCTAAACTGTATTGTCAGCATCTAGACAGCGTGTACGACCAACTAAAGAAGGCGTCTCCTGCTTTAGTCAATCGAAGTCAAGTTTTGTTTATTATTATTATTATTATTATTATTATTCAAAGCCAGTGAACTGGTATCTAGGACAGAATTGGATGCTGGTGGTTCGCTGACAGACTTTGCTTTGAAGAATAAATTTTGATGTTGTTTCATAAAATTTCGTTGTTTTTTTTTTCCCACTCTCTAATTGAGTCAGGATTTTCTTGCCAACCTAATATTTACAATAATTATCATAGTGTGGCGATGTGCGTTTTAGGGCAACAGATAACGGCTCGGAACGAGAAATCGGAAAGACGAGTTCGAATTCCAGTTGAATACACAACCCTTTGGAAAGGTATGAATCCATCTCTTCCCTCCAGCTCTAGGGTAAATAGGAAGAGAAATAAAAATCTTTCTGCACCACTAAATACAATTGCTTACTATTCATCATAGTCTGAAGCTAAACTTCATTCCTACGTGTAACAGTGTGTATCAAAATAACTATTTTTACAATTTTTCTAAAGAGTTTATTGTTTAAACTTTGGAATTTTTCTTCACCAGCCAATTATCTATATCTCTTAACATAGCCTTTATACTCATGGATTTATTGAATGACTAGCAGTATAGCCCGGCGTTGCTTGGGTGTAATGATTGCTTTAAAACTAATCCATGGTCCTGGAGCTCAGACTCAGCGTGAAGAATATTTGTGTGAAGTTTGGTGAGAATCGGATAAAAAATTATGGATTTGTATAAAGGACACACAGACAGATAAACAGGCACAAACACAAACATCTTGCCTTTTATATATATATATATATATATATATATATATATAAAAGGCAAGATGTTTGTGTTTGTGCCCGTTTATCTGTCTATATATATATATATATATATATATATATATATATATATATTATCGATTTTCTGCACTATTGTAAGAACTGCAACCTTGAAACTTCTGAATATCGTTTCTTATGTCTTTGTCTATAAGTATATCAAAATTGATTAAAATCTGACCACTACTTCTATAACCCGATTTTTTCGATTATCGATTTTTTATATCTATCGGAAGTACCTGGATACAAAACCTAGCTAAGAACACTCGCAGACGCTTATAGTACAACTGTGTAAATTTTCAAGAAAATCGGTTCAGCGGTTTCGGAGTCTATAGGTAACGGACGGACACACACACACACACACAGACAAAGTTCCATTTATAAGTTTAGATTCTACATCTAATACCACTATTTACGGCGGTTATCATAGTGTGAAGTTAGACTATATTCGTGCAAGAATCATGGTTCCTCAATATCACTATATTTACGACTTTTTTAAACAGCTTCTTCGTTGGACTTACAATTTTTTCTACATCACCAAATAAAATTATTTACCATTCTTACACTATCAGTAATTACGACACGACCAACCCGGCACTTTACATCGACAACGGTTATGCAGATAACGCTTATGCGAAATAAGTACTGAATATTTATGGATGGATCTGTAGTCGCTTCCGTATGCCGGTTGTCGAGCCGCTTACGTCACTTGGCAACCGTGGCCAACAAAAATAAAGTAACACGTCATTTTATTAGCCTGTTTCAAATGTTCACCGTGCCATATTTTGCAACGCGTTAGGGAAATCTAAGATGCAGCAATGAAATTCACTCAGCGCGTTATTGCTCAAGTAGACAACAACAAGAAGTCGTTCAAAAGACCTAAGGGAAAATAAAGAAATTAATAAAATCAATTCCACGTAATAAATATTTTGCTACTTGTTTCCTCGTTCGGTGTCTCTACGATTGGCGGGATAATTCCTACAGACACTTGCTCAGGCACATAAATGTGCCTGAGCAAGTGTCTGTAGTTCAGTATCACAAAGGCCATTCCTTATTTTAACCCAATCCATACCTCAAGTGAAACTCATACACAAGATCCATCGGTCAAGATGCTAGTTCCCTGTCAGTCAGTCAGTTTAAGTGCCATACGTGATACACGCTTTGGGCAATCATGTCTCGAAAGAGACATGACTGATTGGGCAGAAAATTATCCCGCAATAGTTTGCCAATGCCTTCTGTAGTAGACTGGTTGCCAGCCAAGGCTATAGAACCCAAACTATCCTGTTATTTGACTCATAGCTAGAGGAGGAAGAGATGTATTATATTATTAAGTAGTAAATTATGCGGGATAAATTTATTACTTCATAACAATTTAAAACTGATCCCCCATTTTATGCCCAGTAGAAGCCTTAATCATGTTTTCAACTATTATATTTAATCAGTCAATTAAGTGCGTACGTGATACACGCTTTGGGCGATCATGTCTCGAAAGAGACATGAATGACTGGACAGAAGATTATCCCGCAGTAGTTTGCCATTGCTTTCTGCGGTAGATTGGTTACCAGCCAAGGCTATTGAACCCAATCTGTCCTATTATTTAACCCATAACTGGAAGGAATAGACAGATTAATACCTTTCTCAAAGGTATTTGTGCGTAAGTGAATGCAACGAATTCAACTGGAATTCGAACTGCGCTCCCCGATTTATCGTTCCAAGCCGATATCCTCTTCACCACAATGCACATCCGATTCCCTGTACTGCTCCGGTAATAACTCATCTTGATATTCCCTATCATTAAAAGAGTCAGATCAGGCTAAATATAGAATGCTTTTTCCAGTTTCGATATAACCCAAAAGCATCTTCGCATCCTTGTGGGTAATGAATTATTTTATTACGACAATCCCCTTTTTACAGGCAAACCGTCACAAAGCGCTTGCTCCTATATCTATTTCCATAGAAAGTGTTTAGACGAACTATATTCTTTTGTTTTCCCGTCGTGTCCTTCACACACATTCCATTTGTTTGCGTTTGAGTTTTGTTTAACGGCATATCAACCTCTGTGTGTTATTTAATGTAAAAAAGGTGGGGTTTTAAGGTATTTTTTAATGTCCAGTTATAATAAGTCATTTAGTTAAATTTTGAAGAACCTTTTTTAGAAAACTGATGATATCTCTTAGTTTTGTAGATTTGTTTAACGGCCTATCAACCTCTGTGGGTTGTTTAATACCAAAAATGTAAGGTTTTAAGGTATTTGTTTTAATGTTTGGTAAAAGTGAGAAGGTTGATTTTGTCAGATTTTAATGACATTTTTTTTGTTTTTATTCTTTTTTTTAGAAAACAGAAAATGTTTTGCTGAGAATAATTTTTTCCTTCAGAAATGTGTTATGGTAACATTTTTTTTTAAATGTATTGTTGGTCATATTTTTCCTTCAAAAATGTATATTTTTCTATAAACGTCTATCTTTATGTATATATTTCTATAAAAAGTGTATGTTTATATTTTCATAGTATTTTGACCCCAGTTTAGGGGTTAACTATTTGGCAATAGCTGGGACCCTAACAGGTGCTGCCACTCGGAGTCAGGGTGGACCTGGGAACAACAGCAATTAAGAGATGGTCCCATGCTTCTCACAACCTCCCAATCAGAGGTTTTACTGCCGGATACAGTTTACTGTCATGTCCAGGACCACATTCTATTTGTATGTCACTATAGATATATAAATTCCACTTTAGTAGCTTCTTCTCAGCAACCACGATTCTGTGAAACCGACTCCCAATAGAATGCTTTCCCTACCAATACAACCTTAAACAGTTTAAGTCTCGGGTTAATCTTCCTCACATGTCCGTATAAAGTGTGCCTCTGATTCTGTGATCGTCTACCTCTTATGGATCTTGGGCCTTATACTGGGTGAAAAGTATTGTATAAAGAACAAACAACTATTCTGGGCGGATCTTAGTTATTGTTTTTGGGAGAGAATGCTTCATCTAGAATGACATAATTTAACAGGGCCTCGATTGCAATGATTGTAACTTAGTTCTAGTACAAAAGGCTTAGGATCGATATCTGCTATGTTTTTCAGGCCCTTTCTAATTGCGTCGCAACCTGGGATCGTCTCTCGAGGTTTATATCAAGAAGTCACGGTCTGAACAAATTTAGCCACAGTGAGATTCGAAACCGGGTTTCATGGTCGGAACGCTAACGCTCTAAATACTCGACTAGTCGCCAAGATTTTCTAAAAGAAACGAACATTTCTTATCCTCTAAACACCTATTCTTTTCGCCTTTTTAACAAGAGCACTTCTAAGTATGAAAACTGGATATATTGCAAGAACTCAAACATGATGTTTATGGCCTTATCAATAATATTTTTTAATTCTGTACTTTAGATTAAAAGGAAAGTTTCGTTTTCGATTGTGTCTGGTTAATTAGTTATGCTACATACCATCGAATTCCAGTTGAATCCATTGTATTCACTTACGCGCAATAATCCGTCTCTTCCTTCCAGTTATGGGTTAAATAGTAGGACAGATTGGGTTCTATAGCCTTGGTCGGCAACCAGTCTACCTTAGAAAGCAATGGCAACCTACTGCGGGATAGTCTTCTGCCCAGTCAGTATGGCATTTAGCTGACTGAATATAATAGTTGGAATAATGATTAAAGCTTCTACTGGTCATAAACTGGGGGATCAGTTTATTACTTCATAACAATAGGAAACCGATCCCCCATTAATTATTACTTAATAATATAACACATCTTTTCCGCCTCTAGCTATGAGTGAAATAACAGGACAGATTAGGTTCTATAGCCTTGGTCGGCAACCAGTCTACCGCAGAAAGCAATGGCAACCTACTGCGGGATAATCTTCTGCCCAGTCAGTCATGTGTCTTTCGAGACATGATCGCCCAAGCGTATATCACGTATGGCACTTAACTGACTGACTGAATATAATAGTTGGAATCATGATTAAGGCTTCTACTGGCCATAAAGTGAGGGATCGGTTTTCTATTGTTGTGAAGTAATAAACTGATCCCCCACTAATTACTACTTATTAATATAATACATCTCTTCCCTCTCTAGTTATGGTTTAAATAATAGGACAGATTGTGTTCTATAGCCTTGGTCGGCAACCAGTCTACCGCAGAAAGCAATGGCAAACTACTGCGGGATAATCTTCTGCCCAGTCAGTCATGTCTCTTTCGAGACATGATCGCCCAAGCGTTTATCACGTATGGCACTTAACTGACTGACATACCATCCACTTTAATATTCTGATATTTCACTGCTGTTGAACACTACCGGCTATAATTATAAGGCCACCCCATTTTTGTAAAGAAAATTATGTATTTCGTACTATTTTTAGTATTTATTGCCAAGTGGATAATTCTAAATGAAAATAGAATTGCTCTTTTGTTAATAACATGTGCATCAAATGAACTGTTCTGGTGTCCAGTTTTTGTACTCTCATCCTCATGCTAGTCTCTTCTTATTGGCTGGTCAAGGAAAGTTTTTCTGGCTGCCTTGTAACATTTTGCAAAGTAATAACAACAAAAGAACCATTCAATTTTCATTTAGAATGATCCACTTGGCAATAAATATTAAAATTAGTATAAAATACATCATTTTCTTTGAAAACCTGGGGTGGCCTAATAATTATGGCCGGTAGTGTATATTTCATTTATTGCGTCTATAACCTCATTACCCTAAAATATGATGTAATACGGTTAGCATCTCTAGCAAAATCTGACCTTTACCAATTAGTTCCACTTTATCTTGGCTTGTGAGTGAATGCTAGACAGTCTGCTCGCAGATGAAAAAGAAACTTGAACCAGAATAAATTACGTTCTACAGAAACGTACTGGGAATAACATCGGCCGAACTTGTGAGCAACGGAGTTCGAATTACAATGGCAAAAAAAATCACATTTTTGTTTTTAATCGTATCACCCCGAGCAAGGCGGCAACGCCACTGATGTGCAGGGGGCTACGTAAGAATGAAAAGATTAGAAAAGAGAAAGCCGAAAACCACATCCTAAACAGGAAACAAGAGATGAGCCTCTTCACCCGTTCAATAGACGTGGGTGGAGTGTGAACCGGGCGATAGTTTAGTCTATCTACTCCAATCATCAAGGGGAGACTGTTAGAATTTCCGGGGCACATAATAAGGAAAGAGAGTTTGAAAAATTTTATACCCACATGACAAATTGAAATTAAGAGAGGTAAGGAAAGGCAACTCACAACCCACTGGCAGACTTGAGTGAATGGGTGGTAGAACAAGGTTTGAGAGAGGTGGTAAAAACCAAAAAAAAAAAAAAATTATTAACAGTTAAAATGATGAGGAAACTGAAGACAAGCTTTTGTAAAGTCACAGATCTAAGAATGATAAATAAACAACTTCGAACAATACTGTGTCAGATACTCATTCTTCTCAACGCTATTTTGTATCTAGGTGTCTCCCAACTGAAGCAAAATTTGGCACAAGGCCCCTTTAGCGTGGGTAATCCGAGCCATATAAAACAGGCAAAAATTTATTGTTTACTTTTCTCCAGACGAAACTCTGCCCTTCGGCGGAACCTCGCCTGGGTTCCTGTCTGCTCCAAGACAGAGAGTTCAACAATGTCAAGAGCAGCATCAGGGCGACGCTAAACCCGAATATCCATATATATTTTGTTTTTACACGTCGCGGAATCCAAGCAGCACGATACCTCTAATTACTTCAAAACGAAATGCCAAATGTGATATACGCATGTCGTGAAAGAGACATGGCTGACTGGGTAGATTTTCCCGCAGTTAGTTGCCATTACTCTCTGCAGTAGACTGTTGCCAATGAAGGATTTAGAACCTAATCTGTTATGCTATTTAACCCATAGCAGAAGGGAAGAGACAGATAAGTACTTTTCTCAAATGCATTCGCTCTCTGGAGATCCGTGTTCAAAACCAATAGTCGGCAGCGACACTTTAATTCCTTTAAGACAGACATGATCGCTATAGTCCAGAATGGATAAGGCACACAGAAGAAGGAGAATAAGAATGTTTCACTTTTCTGTTTCTTTATGTGTTATAAAATTGAGAGTGTATTGCATTTTTTCTGTTTCTCATTTCGTTTCTTTTATTCGGTTTTATACATTTTAAAAAAGATTATACATTTTGTCAGTAATTCTTTCTGGCGACTCGACTGCAGCCACTTCCCCATCGTCGAAATGTGGCCTCCCTTTGTCTCTTCTACAAATACTTTCATGGCTTCTGCTCGGACGAGCTTAAGTCCCTGATGCCTCCTCAACAGGTGTTTACTCGTGCAACCAGACTGGCAACTGGGTCCCACCCATTCACAGTCAAGTTAGCCAAATGCAGACGACAATTCTACTCCTGCAGCTTCCTCTCTCGCACTTCCCGCCTGTGGAACTCACTCCCGTATTCTTGCTTTCCTGACGGCTACAACCTCCAGAAATTTAAATGCAAAGTCAATACTCATCTACTAACCACTGGACTCTAGCTCTCTCCCCTCCCCTGTATAACCTTCCCTTTCTCTCCACCTATGTGTCTGTCATCGCACCTGCTTTCTCAGCTTTCTATTGTTCCTTTCTAACTAGTTTGTACTCCTCACTCTTTTCTAATTAATCTTGTTACATTTATGTAACCCCCTGCACATCAGTGGCGTTTCCGCCTTGCTCGGGGTGAAATGATTAAAAAAAAATGTGTGTGTAATCCCGCTGCATATATCGTTCTTTTCATTTTTCTATCTATTCCTCTTTAGGCAGCTTGTACTTAATACTCTAATAATTATGCTTATTCTTATATATTCTAAACCCTTTTCTTGTCGTAATCTATTGCATCTCCTTCATCAGGACCAGCTTTTTACTCGTCATCTAGTTCTTCATCTCATATATTCCCTTTCACCGGATGAATACTTTTACTACTATTAAGTTATTTTTACGTTGAATTCCTCCTATAGTGAAAACTAAAAAAAAGAATTCAACAGTATGGCGAGCACAGAGGGTTGAAGAATCTAAGAGGGTTAATTGAAAATGGCAAGCCTGATCTGACATCTTGCATTCTATCTTTATAAAGGAAAATTATTAAATACGTTTAACAAATATGTTCACTGATTTCACTCTACGATCCACACGTATTTCTGGAACAAAACGCTACAAAAGAAAAACATGTCAAAATAAAACGCTACATAAATCCCATATCAGCATAAAATGCTAAAAAAAAGAAAGCCATGTCAAAATAAAACGCTACAAAGACCCACGTCAAAATAAAACGCTTCATAGAAAAACCACGTCAAAATAAAACGCTACAAAGAAAAGTCATGTCAAAATAAAACGATACAAAAAACCACGTCAAAATAAAACGCTTCAAAGAAAAACCACGTCAAAATAAAACGCTACAAAGAAAAGCCATGTCAAAATAAAACGCTACAAAGAAAAACCATGTCAAAATAAAACGATACAAAAAAAAAAACCACGTCAAAATAAAACGCTACAAAAAAACCACGTCAAAATAAAACGCTTCATAGAAAAACCACGTCAAAATAAAACGCTACAAAGAAAAGTCATGTCAAAATAAAACAATAAAAAAAAACACGTCAAAATAAAACGCTACAAAGAAAAGCCATATCAAAATAAAACGCTACAAAGAAAAACCACGTCGAAATATAACGCTACTAAAGAAATTTGTTAAAATATTAGCTTTTTTATAATAAAATCATGTCTATCCTAATTCTTTAGTCGACACCGAAGAATTAAGTTTTTCCCGTAGTACGTTTTATTTTGAAAGGTTAATATTTTAGTGAATTTTTTTAGTAGCGTCTTATTAAGACATGGTTTATTTTTATTTTTTGTTATTTTTCTATATGTCTCAGATCAGGTGTTATTTACATTATTTACATTGTTCGGACTGTTGTCCTCATCCTCATCTTTATTGCCATATTCACTAAGTTTCGGCCGTCGTACGCTTTGTCTATTAGACTTCTGAGATGAGGTGGTATTTACATTATTTACATTGTTCGGACTGTCGTCATTATTTTTATTGGCAATTTTCCGACGTAAACACGGCAATAAATATTTTGTCCTCAGGGACACATGTTCTAGTTAACAAAGATGTTGGTTAGTTCCAGTGATTTGACCTAAAGTGTTGTGAGTTCAATAACTGGCTACAGCGGTTGTGGAACAATAACTTAAAGAGTTGAGTGAAAGGGAGGTACCTACATGACATCCAGAAGTGGCATGGCACATGCATTGAGAATGACGTATCCCAGAGATCAAAATAATGAGTTCGGTTCGAAATTCTTAGCAACAGAAGAAGGCTGGAGCGTACAAGGGCCGAAACGTCATAAACGTCATAAGTAAAAATCGGTGTGCAGGGCTAAAATTTCAGGTAAGTCTGTTCTGTTAACTTCCGCACTGTAACCCTTGCAAAACAATCTTAAATCCGCCTGCGTCTCTCTCTCTCTCTCTCTCTCTCTCTCTCTCTCTCTCTCTCTCTTATTATTATTATTATTATGTCATTTTTCATCATATTTCTATTTCTGCTATGGTCGCACTACCTACCAAGTCTGCGAGAAGACCTAAGGTAGGTCGTGGTGTGTTATTATAGCTCAATTTCATGTTTTGTCTAGCTCCCCTAACATCCCTAGCGTTACATAGGCAAAGTTCTCCTTAGTGTGTGGACTGTACTTAAGAAGACAATGTTTTGTATATCTCTTAAGCTGGGGTTTCCAGGGATTCTTTCAATGTGTTGTTTTGTTCCATTTTTTTATCATTCCAAGTGCACCTACTAGCACTGGCACGACTCTTGTTTTCAATTTCCACATTTTTTCTATTTCAATTTCCAGGTCTTTATATTTTGACAGTTTTTCGAATTCCATGGTTGCTATGTTACAATCCGCTGGACAAGCCATATCAATTGATAAGCAAGTTTTTTCTGTTTGGTTTTTAACAATAATGTGCGGACTATTTGCTTTAATTTTTCTGTCTGTGTAGAGGGTGCTAGTATTATTCTTATTATTACTATTATTATTATTATTATTCCACTAGAGGTATTTTTGCAAGTTTGCTTTCTGCAAAATGTAAAAGCAAAACAGTAAAAAGAAAGCCCTGGGACTTTGTTATGTCAAAATGACATAAATATGTACAAAATTCGTGAATGTTTTGGTTGACTGTGATAAATAAACTTAGATTTTTTTTTCGACAGAGTAAAAAATTATACTACATAAGCATCAATTGCAATGATTTAAGAAGTGGTAAACATGAGACCCCGACTAGACTGATCCTCTTTTAAATCGGATCAGCAGTTAATGAAGTTTTGCTGACTGATTTTACCCTGATAGTATAATATTTTATAGATTCATCCAATACAAATGTTTCCATATTTTGTTTTTAATTAGTATCTACTTATGTCTTGAATAAATATTTATTATATTTAAATATGGTAAATGTGGGATATGGGCTATGAACTGTGGGCTGTGGTATAACAGATAACGTCTAACAGCAAGGAATAAAATATATTAGCTGTGCTCGATTCCTGGAAGAGTTTGTTACTATTTATGGTTCTATCAATCCATTCCACGGGTTCATGTCTGCTGGTCGGGTTGTCTTTTAATCCGCCTAATATTTTATCAAAACGTTGTATTCTTTAATTATTTTTCTAATTTCTCTCAATCCATTTTACAAAGACAAATCTTGGTGTTAGATCTTTGCAATCCTATTAACATCTGATGTAACAAAGTAGGACCGCGTAGTACGAGTTTAATTTCTTCTAAGACGTAGCTCGTATTACAGTTTACTCGTATTACAAAGCAATTTTTACATTGAAATTAATAGAAAAAATAATTAATATTTGTGTATACTTTTGAGATGAGACAGTGTCTGCATTATTTACATTGTGAAGACTATTGTCCTCATCTTTATTTTTATTTTATTTATTTTTTTAATCCTATCACCCCGAGCAAGGCGGTAACGCCACTGATGTGCAGGGGCTACATAAGAGTAAAAAGATTAGATAAGAGGTGAGTAAAGAGAAAGACGAACCAGTTAAGGATAGGAATACAGGTGTGATGACAGTTGCAAAGGTGAAGAGTAACGATGGTGTAGAAAGAACTAGAGTCAATTAGTTATTAGATAAGTAGTCAAGAGATAGGTATTGATATTGCATTTAAATTCCTGGAGGTTGTAGCCGTCAGGAAAGCAAGAATATGGAACAGAGTTCCACAGGCAGGAAGTGCGAGAAAAGAAGCTGCAGGACTAGAATTGTTGCCTACATTTGGTTCATCAAACTATGAATGTGTGAGACCGAGTTGCCAATCTGGTTGCATGAGTAAACACCTGTTGCAGAGGCACCAGTGACTTAAGCAGAAGCCATGAAAGTATTTATAGAACAGACAGAGGGAAGCCACATCCCGTCAGTGGGGAAGTGGCTGGAGTCGAATCGCCAAGTCGGTACCTATCACATTACTGATTCTCCTTTGGAGCCTGTCGAGAACACTGAGATGAACAGCGGGTGCGCCTGACCGTTCGACACGCTAACGACCATCATGGAGTACATATTCCAGGCCCTTGAGAAGTCCGGAGAGGCTCGTGATGTTGCCCTGGACATCTCTAAGGCCTTTGACAGGGTTTGGCACGCTAGCCTTCTATGCAAGCTACAGGGTTATGGTATTACCGGAAGCTTGCCTGACTTAATCATATCTTTTCTATCTAACCGCCTAATGAAGGTCGTCTTGAATGGGCATGCCTCCACATCCTACTGTACAGACGCTGGTGTTCCTCATGATTCTATCCTAGGCCCGACGTTCTTCCATTTTGGCCGATCTACGCTCTGGCCTTCTTCAGTTGCTAGGAATTTCGAACCGTATTTCAATCACTGGAGTATATCATTCTCATTTCCTGCACGGTGCCACTTTTGGGAGCCATGTAGTTATCTCCCTTTAGCATAACTCTCTTAATGTAAGGCTGCAAAAGCATCGCAAGACCGAAATACGAGGAGAGATAGACCAATCGAGCGTAGCTAAAACGTGCTCTTTATTTGAAATCGATGACATCAGCTACCAACGGTATCGATTACCTCCATTTACCTCAATCACCGACCGCCAATGTATATGACGGTCGCTCATACTGCGAAGTTTTACGTACGACACAAAAATTTTTACGAATGGCAGCTCGTAAATCAAGTTTCTCATCCATGGGCTTGTGTGTGGGTGTTTAATGAGTTTATGGTCACTATCCAAGAATGATGACCTCTTCTCGACCAGTCTAGAGATTTCCAACTGAGATAACGCTAAGGTCTCAGTTCTAAATTTTTTACTTGTTTTCCATTTCATTTTAAAGAAATGTTTATTCCAGGAAAATTTATATACCGAATCGAACGAATATAGTGTGGTCTGATGAAATGAGCTAATTTAGCTCATAGAAATTAATTATAATTCATAGCCAATCTAAATGATGTGTTGAGTTTTTCTTTATAAATATTATATCACTCTTGATAACATACACTGAGCTCTCTATACAGATATAACATTTAATATTTTATATGAAGTAGATTTTGTTGGATTATCATTGGCGTTCACTGACTTCACACACACACACACACACACACACACACACACACATATATATATATATATATATTAATGCAGGTTTCATTGAATAATATAGACAAGTTTTGTCTATTAATTTTGTGTAGGATCCGTTCATACCGTCTGATATACTTGATGGTGATATCGTTGAAAGACAACAAAAAATCTCACCGTATCAAAAATCCACTAGCAAAAATCCCTCCACACTCAATTATAATAGTGAATGCCCCCACTATTACAAAATAGCCATTATAAAAAATCTATTATATCGTGCAAAAGTCAATTCATCTACAAATCAGATCTTCCACAGTGAACTAAAAAACATAAAACAGACACTCATCAGTAATAATTTTCCCAACTACATAGTTGATGAACAAATACGTTATTTTCTTAAAAAGCTTAACATGGAAAAAACAACACATGATACTAACCCAACCAATCCTAAACATATCACTCTCTTATACCGTAGCCAGATGCACTCCAACTACCAACTAGATGAAAACGTCCTAAAAAAAACTCATAAATACTAATATTTCTCCGACAGACTCTAACAAAAGAATTAAGTTTATTATATATTACACTAAATCCACTACATCTAATTCATTCGTCCGCAACGACTCTTCCCCCACCGTTAGTGATTTGCAAAAAACCAATGTAGTATATAAATTCATATGTCCATTTAGAGAATGTATCTCTAACAACCTCAATAATATCTACATTGGCCACACTACAAATTCGCTCTCACGGCGTCTGACGTTGCACTTAAATGAAAATTCAAATATATTCCGTCATTTAAAACAACACGGTTATCAACGCACACTTCTGAGAAAAACGCTCGTTGATAACACGTACATACTTAAACAAGAAAATAATAAACAGAAACTAAAAATCCTCGAAGCAATCTACATTAAACAATTTAAACCTGGTTTGAATACAATCAATTTTGATATTTCCAATAACGTACTCAAATGCCTGTAATCAGATCAGGGACCAAAACGCCACTATTTTGTCACTGTCTTCGGCCATCCGCCACGGTAGGGATGGACTTATATTTTCAATTTAATTCTCTTTATTGTTAATAACTTAAATGTTCTATGTTTACCGTGTTAATAGTTACTCTTTGATCATGGCTTATGTGAGCCGAAAGCTTAGACCCGATAAAAAAAATCAACAATTACTGTGATTTTTTGTTGTCTTTCAACGATATCACCATCAAGTATATCAGACGGTATGAACGGATCCTACTCAAAATTAATAGACAGAACGTGTCTATATTATTCAATGAAACCTGCATTAATGAAAAAATGCTGCCAAAATACACACAATTTATATATATATATATATATATATATATATATATATATAACAAAAAAGTGAAGGAACACGTAGATTAAGACTCACTTTACTTTTATAAAGAATGCTCGATAAAGGTAGAACTTAAAGTTGTAATCTTATTTACCTTACTCAGACAAAATAATTCTCTTTAAAATCTAATTAATTTCAATGTTTCATTTATAACTTATACTATAACATAAATAAAAAAATGAATATTATTTTAATAAAATAAATGACCCACACAATACTAAATTGTTTTTCTTAATACAATATAACTAAGTATACCACAATTATTTAATCCTAATTCTGACCTAAACATTTCAACACCTTTACTCATGAGATAGTAGTAAAAAAAATCTATTATTCAATAAAAAAAAACTAAAATCCCACCTCCTGTTAAAAATTATTGTCTACCCATATAAAAAATCTAAGGTTCTACTATGTATCTTATCCAGAAAAAAATAGAGGGTGACATATCTAGATCTAAGCTATTCGGCCCCCTTTCATAACCCAAATGATGAATCTCCATAGTTACATAATTCTCAGTTTCGAGTGAATAATATTGACACACCTAAATCATTTCCAACTACCACTTCCTAATTTTCTAAATATTCTAAATGTTATGAAGTAATAAACTGATCCCCCACTTATTATTACTTAATAATATAATACATCTCTTCCCCCTTTAGCTATGAGTCAAATAACAGGACAGATTGGGTTCTATAGCTTTGGATGGCAACCAGTCTACCGCAGAAAGCAATGACAACCTACTGCGGGATAATCTTCTGCCCAGTCAGTCATGTCTCTTTTGAGACATGATCGCCTAAAACGTGTATCACGTATGCCACTTAACTGACTGACTGAATATAATAGTTGGAATAATGATTAAGGCTTATATTAGTCATAAAGTGGGGGATCAGTTTATTACTTCATAACAATAGGAAACCAATCCCCCACTAATTACTACATAATAATATAATAGATTTCTTTTCCCTTTACCTATGAGTCAAATAACAGGACAGATTGGGTTCTATAGCCTTGGTCGGCAACCAGTCTACCGCAGAAAGCAATGGCAACCTACTGCGGGATAATCTTCTGCCCGGTCTCTTCGAGACATGATCGCCTAAAGCGTGTATCACGTATGCCACTTAATTGACTGACTTATATGTAAAATGGAATGCGGAAAGAATCTGGTGTTAGATTTGGGAATGTATTCGGAGTAAACATGAAACCTGTATTTAAGAAAGCTTTGTTGATTTTAATTGCATCATCATTATTAATTTGTTTACTTGTATATAACTTTGATAAATCCACCTGAGAACAGATTAATGGCGTCTATGAGACTAAACATTTAAATGCAACATTCATCTTCATCTTCTATCTTTTTGAACCCCATTCTTTTATTGTACGTTCAACTCAATAACCTTTCTTTCATTTAATTAACAGTAACTGCTTGCAACTTAGTAACTTTGTCCCCTTCTTTTGGAGGAGATTGATAACAATTTCAACAATTATTTGATCATATCTATTTTTATTGCTGTGCCTGTTTCCTCAAGTTTAATTTTAAGGCTACAAGATAGACACATGCTGTTAGATTCAACTACCTTATCTTGTCGACTAGCAATGAATATTGATAGTTACATATTTTAAGGATATGGAATTTAATTCCTTCACATTGATAAGGGGCTCGATCAATTAGTAATACATATTCTAATTAATTTTTAAAGTTATTCATCAGAATTATCCCCACTTTTTCTAGTATTAAACGTTACTATAAACCAAGCGGATAATATGTGGCGTCATCGTCTATTTCCCTATTCGTAATTCTCTTTTAAAATTGTTACTATTCTAGACACATCTCCAAGGCATAACCTACTGTAGAATTTCTGCTTTTAGGAGGGGAAATGCTGCAAATTTTCACTATATGTGTTGAGTTTTGCTTTGTTTAACAGCATATCAATCTCTTCGGGTTATTTAATGCCAAAAAGATGGGGTCTTAAGGTATTTTTCTTAATATTCAGCTATAGTAAGAAGGTTGATTTAGTCAGATTTTGATAGAAAATTACTTATTTATATTGTGGGATCTCCCCTTTTTGTATATAATAATGGACTCGACTGAGTGTACATATAATCCTGCCATATAGAGAACAGCAGAGGGATTTGGAATCACACTTGTAGTTGCAGTTTGCAGTGGAGACTAATCGTGGAGACCCGTTACAGTTATCGAAGAGTTCCGACCGATACCGAAGTTTCTCAGAGACCAGACTAGCTCTGAGCTTCACTCAGCTGGAATAAGTAACCCGGACAATACTATTTCCAACGACTTCACTTCAAGACTTGTATATATTTATTTCTACTAATAGTATTTCTGAATTGACTAATCCGCGTTCTAGTTTATTACGTTCTATATAACCTACTTTTCTATCTCCATATCTGTTTTTGTTGTTTGTTATTTTGTGCGGGTCCTTACCCAGAATCCACAACAAATTATTTATTTATTCATTCATTTTTTTAATTTATAAAACTGAAGATGTCTTCTAGTTTTGTATTTAAAAATGTATTGCTGGTCATAATATATTTCCTTCAAAAATGTTTTATGGCAATAATTTTTTTCCTTCAAAATATGTGTTCTGGTAATAATGTTTTGCCTTCAAAAGTGTGTTGCTGGTCATATTTTCCTCTCAAAAACGTATATTTTTCTATAAATGTCTATTTTTATGTACATATTTCTATAAAAATCTATTTTCATACTTTCATAGTCTTTTGACCCCAGTTAGAATGTTAAATATTTGCCCATAGCTGGGACCCTAACAATAATTAAGAGGTGACTCCATGCTCCTCACAAGCTCTTAATCTGAGGCCTTGCTGCTGGATGCAGTTTACCGTCATACCCAGGACCAACCACGTGCCAAAGAACGCACGTAGAAAAACAAACACAGTGTCACCAATTTCACTTCTAGACAGAAAAAAATGACTTTAGTGAAAGGCTCCGTAGTGACAGACATGCTGCTGCTGGAATTATTGATAAGGACAACAAACTGATATTCTCATTAAATTTGACAAAGGATTCCCTGTTGCAAGACTCTTAATTCAGTTTAGTACCGTCTAAGAATTCAGGGAGTTCAGTTTCTCATTTACGTCGTTTGACAATTCTATAGTCAATAGCCGACAAAGATATGGTTGACATCAAAGACAGAAAACACAGGCGACAACAAAGTCTAGAAAGGCAAGAGCGAATAAAGATATGATGAGGTCAATTAAGCGACCATCAAGTAAAGCAAAGCAACTAGAAAATTTGGGTTATATAAGTATTGGATTCGTCATCGGAGGCCACAATTTAAATAATCTAAGGTACGCAGATGATACAGGGCTAATAGCAAGACCCCCTACAGAAGGTATCTGAAGAGTGTGACAAGAAAAGATTACAAATAAACTGCAAGAAAACCGAATGCATGGTCATCAGCAAAAAGGGCAGCTCAAAATGCCAAATACATGTAGGGGGATACTAAAATCAAGCAGGTACAGAAATTTAAATACCTGGGAAGTGTTCTAACAGAAGACGGAAAGTGCGACACAGAGATCCGAAGGCGAATTGGCATGGCGAAGGAAGCATTCCAGAAGTTGAATAAAGTATTAAGAAACAGGACAATTTCTCTAGAAACAAAGTAGAAAGTACTGGATTGCTATGTGTTGTCAGTTCTTCAATATGGCAGTGAATGATGGACAATATCATCAAAGATGAAGGAAAAACTGGAAGCAACTGAAATGTGGTTCTACGAAAGCATACTGGATATAAAGTGGGGGATCAATTCCATATTACAATCAATATATAAACTGAACCCTCACTTTGTGGTCACAGTAGTTTCTATACATTTATATTCATAAGATCCAAAAACACAAGGATGCATTCCAGGAGTTGAGAAGAGTATTAAGTAACATGACAATTTCGCTAGAAACAAATAAGAGATTACTGGATTGCTATATGTTGTCAATTCTTCAATATGGCAGTGAATGCGGGACAATATCATCGAAGATAAAGGAAAAACTTGAAGCAACTGAAATGTGGTTCTACAGAAGGATGCTGCGAATATCATGGATCGAGCATGTGAGCAACGATGAGGTTTTGGAAATGATGGAAACGAAAAAGAAATTAATACTGAACATCAGGAAGAGACAGCTGAAGTTCAGGGGACATGCAATGAGGAAAGAGGGCTTGGAAAACCTGATACTAACAAGCCAGATAAAGGGAAAAGAGACAGGGGAAAGCAACGGATAACATAGTTGAAGGACCTAATCAGGTGGATGATGGAACGAGGGTTGCATCTTGTGACAGGAGAATGCGTGCTAAGAGCCACCAGGGATAGGGAGACGTGGAAAGCCATGATCGCCTACGTCCTGAATTCTGAAGATGAGACTATGATCTCGAAATATTAATGTTTCATAAATAGGTAATACCCAACATCTTCTTTACATTCTTTTATTTCACTCAACGCATTGTGATAACCTTCAAAACTTATTCATACATATAAGTTTATATTTTTATATATGCGTGTTCTTGTTCCTTGTAATATTCCAAGATGATCGTGTTCGTTGAGATTTAAAACAAGCTGAAATATAACAGAAGTGTTTTAAAACATTAAAAGTATGTAAGAAAATCGAGTCACCTATTAATCCTAGTATAAATGTTGGTAGAATAAGCCACTATTTTGCATTAAAACACTCCTAGACAAACGTAACAATTCAGACAATATTAGAATCGAAAGAGACGATACCGTTTGAAAGGATGAGATCAAAACAAAAAATATTCAGATATTCGTTCAAAAAATTTCCAGAATATTAATAATATTTAATCTCTAAACTTCACTTTCTGACAAAAAAAAAGCAAAAATCTCCATGAACAGACTGGTGTGAATTGAATAATTCATGCAACAGTGAAAAGAAAATCTCAGAACTTTTGATAAAACTTATGAAATTGTTCTAACTTTGTTTAAAAAAATTTTACTTTCTTTAGAATATAAAACGATTTACAGCCGTAGCTTAAAGAATATTTTAGAAATTCTCTGAGAAAAGGTTAACAGACGAGACTTCGAAATAATTGCTCGTGAATTGTAATCTCAAAGGCTTTACTTAGAATATGGCCTTGGATTGAAGTTAGTTTGCTCTGAAAAAAGTACTTTTCTTATTATGACATTACAAATATTTTACTAGCCATGTCAGACACAAGACGAAATGGAAACAGAAAGATATAGTCATTTTTTAAAATGGAAAAGGAATAATTATTACGAAAAATTAATATTTGAAAATTTAGTTTCTACGTGCCTATTGAATATCTACTGTAGGAAATACACAACTATGATCACGATAACGAGACAAGCAAAACATTTCGGTCGTAGGGGCACTACCCATACTAAAGTCGCTGTAGCAGAGGTTTTTCTTGAGTAAGAGTTCAGCCATATCCAGGCTGGTATGAATTCAGAACTTTTTTCTCCTAGACTAGTAGCCAACCAAGGTTATAGTACTCAGTCTTTTGCATAGCTGGAAAAAAAAAGATATGGATTCATATATTTCTCAAAGGTAAAGTAAATGCATTTCCGAAATACGTAAGTCGACTGGAATTCAAACTCGGCTCTCCAATTCGAGCTGCAATCCGTGCCGTCTAATAAGCACATATAATAATAATAATAATAATAATAATAATAATAATAATAATAATAGAAAGTTGAATTCCTACCTTTCCCAAGGGTATTAGTACGAAGCTGAATGTAATGTACTCGACTGGAATTCAAATTCGGCTCTCCAATTCCTCAAACGTAGCCATTATCCATTACTTCACTGGGAAAAAAAAAACTTTTATTTGATTTATTATTGGTTTTATTTTAGCTTGGAACAACGGTATAATATTAGTGGCTGGCCGACCTGTTGAAATTCGTTTCATATGTTCTTTCTTCCTAAAACGATGGATTTGTGTTAGAGAATGCTCAGACTAGCCAAAAATTGCAAACCCTACAGTACAGGAGGGAACATTGACGATCCAATCTGAATGAAGGTGGTGTGTACCCCGCGGGTGTGGAATCCTGACAGTGATGAATTGACGTCCTCAGTTTCCTGAGATAATGGACTCTCCCTCCTATATTAATAAGAGTTAAGAAGAAATACTTCGGAAGTTCATGGGAGTTCTTTAGACTTCTATTGGAGTTCAGTAGGACTACTAGGCAGTTGATATTAGTCGACAGTTATCTAAGGAGTCAGTTTTCAGTGGAAGATTACCAAGTTCTTAACATTTTGGGTGCGTTAAGTCGATTAGCAACCGACATAGCACGGTTACAACCTTCAGTCCGAAAACTACTCCACAACACATTACACCGTCAGGTAATTAGTAGTTAGCCAAACATGATTTGATATCCGTTCTGTCTATCTTTCTCGTCGTTTATTTTTTTTTCTCCAAGAAACAATTCTATCTAAAGCTGCCCCTTGTTTTTTTAGTTAGTGATGCAACGCTGAGGATTAAAGAATTGCTGATAGACAATAAGAATCCAGACCTGACCCGAAACGAAACAGAAACTGGTATAATAATATAAGAATAATCAGTTTTTATTCCCAAGAAGAAACTGCGATTCGTTTATAGAAAACAATTGTAAATTCGAAGAACTCATGTCAAAACATAAATCATCACATCAAGCATATGACGCCTAAATATTCTTTCCCTGCAGAATGGCACAACTCCAGTGCAAAATGAGTGCTAGCAAAATCAAGTGACGAATAGGAAAGGTTCAAAAACCTTAACCCTACCCTAACCCTAACCCTAACCCTATATCTGTCTATATTTCAGAAATAGAGTATTGTAACTGTTGTGTCGTGGCTAGTACCATGTGACATCTGTTCGCTCAGATGTATATAAGACAATGTGCACTTCGCAAGGGGAGTTTTCATTACCACGGACTTCGGCAAGTAACACTTACTACGGCGAGCGACCTCTTGGTTGTGTCACTCTGGAAATAAAGTTATTTACCTACATTTCACTGTGTATCTCTTCATTCCACAATACAGCACTTATAATATATGTCTTTCTTCTATTTCTCCATTCTCTGATGTAACTTTAACAAAAGTGAAACATGTCAGATTGATAAACGTTTCCTATTTGTTCTTTATCTTATCATATATTTCTTTCTTCTTTTTCTCCATATCTTATTCTCTGATGAAGCTTTAAAAAAAATGAAACATGTCAGATTGATAAACGTTTCCTATTTGTTCTTTATCTTATCATATATTTCTTTCTTCTTTTTCTCCATATCACATTCTCTGATGAAGCTTTAATAAAAATGAAACATGTCAGATTGATAAACGTTTCCTATTTGTTCTTTATCTTATCATATATTTCTTTCTTCTTTTTCTCCATATCACATTCTCTGATGAAGCTTTAATAAAAATGAAACATGTCAGATTGATAATCGTTTCATATTTGTTCTTTATCGTATCATATGTTTCTTTCTTCTTTTTCTCCATATCTTATTCTCTGATGAAGCTTTAAAAAAAATGAAACATGTCAGATTGATAAACGTTTCCTATTTGTTCTTTATCTTATCATATGTTTCTTTCTTCTTTTTCTCCATATCTCATTCTCTGATGAAGCTTTAATAAAAGTGAAACATGTTAGATTGATAATCGTTTCATATTTGCTTATTATCTTATTGTTGTGTCGTGGCTCATACCATGTGATATCCGGTCGCCCGGATGTATAAAAGACAACGTGCGCTTAGCACGAGAAGTTGTCATTATACGGACTTCGGGAAGTAACACCTACTACTGCGAGAGACTGTAAATATTGTATATCCTTCTTGGTTGTACCACTCTGTTAAAAAATTTGTTTGTCTAAATTTCTCTTCATATCTTCATTTTCATTCCACGATACAACAGTAACTATTGGCACTTTTTACATTGTTTGAACTGTTGTCTTCAGCATTTTTGCCATATTCATGACGCTTCGGCCGTTTTACGCTGCGAACTTTTTCAGATGATATATGATGAAATTTCGAATCGAACCCTCAATATATTTTATTTAATACCATGTTCCATGAGTTTTTTTGGGGGGGGTGGGGTGAGATATAGGAATTTCATTAAGTAACTCAACTCTCCAAGTTTTTGTTCCCTCTGTTGTAGCCAGAGATTGAACCCAGAACTCTGAATCAAGTCACTTTCTTTGATTGCTTCAACGAACAAATTGTTGGTTGAAGTGTTGTGTGTCCCTAAGGAAATTTTTTAAAAAATATGTCACATGAAATGAGAACAATCTAACCACGTGGAGTAAATAAAAGGTTTGTTTCGAAATTCCAAGTTATATCACCGCAGAAGGCCCGAGAATATAACAGCTAAAATATACGATTTTACTGTAATTGAATTTGCCCAAGTCAAAATGCTAAATACAGGTGGGGGATACTAGAATCAAGCAAGTACAAAAATTGAAATACCTAGAAAGTGTTCTAACAGGAAAGTGTGACACAGAGATCCGAAGGCGAATTGGCATGGCGAAGGACGCGTTCCAGAAGCTGAGTAAAATAGTAAGGCACAGGAAAATTTCACTAGAAAGAAAGAAGAGAGTGCTCATTAACCCTCTAGGGCCATTCGTATCATATTTGATACAGTATTTCCCTATAAGGAAACATTTGGTATTTCCCTATAAGGAAACATTTGGTATTCATTGACTGAGCAGTCAGTACTGCTTTCATTTGAAATTTATAAAATATTTCTCTTAAAAAGTTTTTCAGGAAAATATTTCTTTCAAGGCTTGTTTTCATACTGTATCAAATATGATACGAATGGCCCTAGAGGGTTAATAATATAATATGATTAAGGCTTTTACTTGTCATAAAGTGGGGGATCAGTTCTATATTGTTATGAAGTAATAAACAGATCCCCCACTAATATGATACGAATGGCCCTAGAGGGTTAATAGTGAGCATCAGGAAGAGACAACTGAAGTTCCTGGGACATGCAATGAGGAAGGAGGGCTTGGAGAACCTGATACTGACAGGCCAGATAGAAGGAAAAAAGACAGAGGAAAGCAACGGATAACACATTTGAAGGACCTAACCAGGTGGATGACGAAACGGGGGTTGCGAAGTGTAACAAGAGAAAACATACTAAGAGCCACCAGTGATAGGGAGACGTGAAGTACCATGATCGCCTACGTCCTGAAAGGACAGGGAACATAGAAGAAGAAGATATCATTGATAAGGTATTTAAAGATATAGTCAGTATGGTTAGAGGAATTAATATTACGATTCGCAATTTCACGTCTCAATGCAATATTCTTGAAACATGTATTACCAGTCATCATTCCATAGTGTTTATTACCAGGAGTTTGTTTTTGAAAAGTTGATCAATTATCAAAGTGTTTGCTGACGTCACTAAGGAAACTACAATGGCGATATAGACTTAGGAAACATCTCTCCTTCCGGCACCGGTTAAACACCTTTTTGCCCAGTCAGTCATGTCTCTTTCGAAACATGATCGCCTAAAGCCTAAAGCGTATATCACGTATGGCACTTAACTGACTGAATATAATAGTTGAAAACATGATTGACTTTTACTGGACATAAAGTGGGGGATCAGTTCTATATTGTTATGAAGTAATAAACTGATCCCCCATTATTTACTACTTAACAATATAATGCATCTCCTCCCCCTCTAGCTATGAGACAAATAATAGGACAGATTGGGTTCTATAGCCTTGGCTGGCAACCAGTCTACCGCAGAAAGCAATGGCAACTACTGTGTGATAATCTTCTACTCAGTCAGTCATGTCTCTTTCAAGACATGATCGCCCAAAGCGTGTATCATGTATGGCACTTAACTGGTTTTAATGTGCGTCTATATGTATGTCACTACCTCTGAACGCGTCAGTTCCCGTTAGGTAGATGAGTATGTGTGTTTGGGGGGAGGGCTTGTTCCTTGTTCTCCCTGTTTTACTTTCGATGTCAGTCATTTGAGATAAGTCTGGGTCGTGGTTCTTATAATTTTATTTGAATCACCATTGTTTGTCTCTTATTCTCTTGAATTTGTTCCATCTTGAAAAAAATGTTTTGTCTTTTTTTTTTCTTGCATGCTTAACAAGATTCTGATTTAGTAGAGAAAATTCAACGCAGTGCATTGGTTATATTTTATTAATGAATTACAATGGCAATTCCGTTTAAATTTTCATTGATTTACAATATATATTATTCATACCAAATAAATGGCAGGTTCAAAATTGTTTGAACTGTTCCCACAAGTATTAGAATTTCATAAAATTTTTAATAATTACATAAAACGAAACTGGTTTTGAACTAGAGCAGATGGATGAAGTCTCTGTACCATTTGATGTACCATCTAACCATTATTTTCCTAATATTCTCTGCTGAATTAGGGCATTTGTGTGCCATCAAGACAATAAATTTCTTCTGCTCACATGATAAACTTAAAACAATTTTGCAAATAGTTAATAAACATTAATAATTTAAGTAAGTAATTCATCGAATTTTATCCAACCTCAACAGAATGCAGAAAGCACTGGATGGCCGTTTCGTCGTATATTTGGGACTCATCAGCAGTGCGCATCCACTACCAGGAACTGAAACCTAGACAGTTGCGTTATTAAGCAAATGTCATACCAACTGTACCACAGGCCCCGGTGACGAAGAGGTAACGAATTAAACTCGATATAGCACTCCTATGGACTCATCAGCAGTGCGCATCCACTACCAGGAACTGAAACCCAGACAGTTGCGTTATTAAGCAAATGTCATACCAACTGTACCACAGGCCCCGGTGACGAAGAGGTAACGAATTAAACTCGATATAGCACTCCTATATTTGGGACTCATCAGCAGTGCGCATCCACTACCAGGAATTAATAATTTAGCATTATTCTTATATCTCTGACTGAGTTGTAACGTTGTGTAGGAAAAAAATAAGTGATTATGAGGGGTGGGGGTCTAAAAGTGCAGTGCGATGCTTGCCGGCAGGCCAGCTGTTCTTTTTTTTCTTTTTTGTTTTCTTCTTCGGTCGCCTCAAGGAAATGGGTTGCTTCTTTTCTCTTTTTACACTGGGCAGTTGTGAAACCAACTAAGCCGCGCCTACTTCAACTTTTTCTTTGTCAGTATGGCTGTCTGTCTGTCTGTCAATCCGTACGTCCAACCCTAACTAACGCAGTCCGCCGAATGATTTCTCTCTGTTCCCGCTGCTGCTGGCACCCCGCTTTTTATGCTATTCCAAACGGCCAAAATCTGCAAGTGTGCGACTATCTTTTCGATTTGGAACCGACATAGCACGATTATATCCTACAGTGCGAAAACTATTCCACGCAAAAGATAGGCACGCATAAATTGTCTTCAATAGCGGCCATATTTCTTTTTGTGATCACTTTGCAGGCAAGACACGTTCGTGCTCCTTTCGAATTCCTAGGTAAGTCATGTCTTTTGTTACACGTTGAGTTTCCAAAGAATACAGTGACATTTTTATCTAATATTCTAGTTAATACCAGCCCATATGCAAAAAGGCTCTAGCTTTATGAATGAAACAGTTACCAAAGGCTATAATGACGAAACGCCCCTAAAAACTGACAAATAATGTCTTCTTTCAACAGGACAATGCTCACAAACTCTGACAAATTCTTGGTTTCAGTGGTTGTTATGAATGAGTGTTTCCTAATCTAGAATGAGTGTCACATTGCGACAATGACAAAATCCATGCAGTGAAAGCACCTCTCCTCACGTACTTCAATGAGTTTCATCTGCAGGGAAGGTAATGGCCTCAGCCTTTTGGGATGCAAAAGGGATTGTGTTTATTGATTATTTTCGAAAGGGCCACATTATCAATGGGGAGTACTAATTCAACTTGCTAAAGCATTTATGAAAGGCTATAAAAACCAAACACCCAGGAAAATTGTTGAATAGGGTCTTGTTTCATCGGGACAATGCTCCAGCTTACAAATTCTTGGTTTCAGGGGCTGCTATGAATGACTGTATCTTTGAACTGGTTGATCATCCTTCCTATTCTCCTGACTCTGTTCTAACATGAAAAAACACTTGGCTGGAAATTAGTATCACAGTGATGTTGTTGACTTTTTTAACCAACAAGATGAAGTCTTCTTTGAATAGTTAGATGTTAACTTACCAAGAAAGAAACAATGCTGTTATTAATACGTCAAAATGAATGTATGCTAGATTTCACAGCTCTAGCATCACTCCTTCATAATCAACGACTCTTGTATATGATACAGTGGATCCTAAGTTATCAGCAGTAATCCATTCCAGAAAGTCAGTCAATAATGGAAATGCATGAAAACTCCAAGGTAATATTACCAGAAAAAAAATAATGTAAATCTAATTAATCTGTTCCACTCCCATAAACATTAGCAAAAATACATTTTACACAATAATTTTACATGCATAATACAATAAGAAATAAATATAAATGACAAATAGAATAAGTGAACATTGAACTTCACTTGAGCTTTTAATGAAGTCTCTTTTTGGCACATGTAAGACAACAAGGAGAAGAAAGAAGTGTTATGGTTCGGAAGGGGAATCCCCATCCACATCTCCATAAAGACTAAATCTTTTTCTGCAATGTTTCTTTTGTCTCTTTGTGCCACTCAAACCTACTTGAGACAGATTGGATCCTTCTCTCACTATTAAAACCTGTCCAGAAAAGTTTGTTTTTGTTTCTGCTTTAAAATTTGCCTGAAATGGGACAAGGCATTATCATTAAACATGTCTAAGTCATGGCTTGCAACAGCTTTGTTAGTGATATTTTTCAACAGAACTTTGTACCTCACTCCCTTTTGAACAAATCACTGAATATAGCTGATCCCCTACCCCTCCTCTGAAGCTATTTCCTCAATTGCTGTTTTGCTGCTGCTTCAGCTGAATGTCTTAGTTCTTTAGTGGTTATCTCTTCCCTGTGGTTTCCCATCAATCTCTCTACATCCTGCCTACTCACATCCAAGCCCAGTGACTTCCACAAAGACACACTTGGAATTTTCTTTAGACTCATGGTGGCTTATTTAACAGGAGCGTTAAATTTAAAAAAAAAAAAAGCATTAAAATGAAAATTTTCAGACTAAAGTTGGAGGAGATGCTCACTTTGCAACAGAGGCAGGCTGAGTCATACACACACATACACACACACACACACACAATGCTTTGTGTCAGACCTTGACTTGGGGAAGTAACGCAGCATCAAATGAACAGAAATGTACAGGTTTATAACAGATGGATTTCGTTGCTCTATAACTGAGGAGACATACAATTTGTGAGACACATTTTTGCTGAAAAATATGAATAACCAAACTGGACAATAACAGAGGTGGTCAATAACTGAGGTCCTGATGTATATGAGGAGTCATGGACTCTACTTTTCTTTACATCACACTTGTTGAAGGATTTCTTACTGGACTAGCAGTATAGCCCGGCGTTTTTAAGTAATACACATATCTATATCTTTGTTTTTTTCCGTTTCTTATATTATGGCCGCTACTGTATATCCCTTTTCCGGAATATATCACTTTTGTTCTTAGGTCCCCCCCTCGATAATCAAGGGACTGATGATGATGATGATGATGATGATGATGATGCAGAAAACACAGCAGATGGCGATTTGTATATCACACCGAGCCACTGATCAAAGTGTTAGGCATATAAATATTTTGTCAGTGACGGACTAGCAGTAAGACACAACAATAGATTGGATGATAAATATTTGGCAACAGCGAGAATTTAACGATAATTATATTTCCCTAATTTATCATCGATTTTCCCTCGTTTCCTCCAATTTAATCGTATTGTTTTTTTAAACTTAATTGTTGTTTTCTCTCGTCTTTCTAGACTATTTTTGGTTTTCATTAGGCCTTTTTGTCGTGAACGTATACAACAATAGAACCATGGGTTCTCGGATAAATATCAATTAAGAGACGCAAATAGATGATAAGTAAGAAATACTTCGGTGTGACTGGTAAAATAATGCAAGCCTATCAGTCAGTCAGTTAAGTGCCATACTTGAAACACGCTTGGGCGATCATGTCTCGAAAGAGACATGACTGACTGGGCAGAAGATTATCGCGTAGTAGGTTGCCATTGCTTTCAGCGGTAGACTGTTTGCCAGCCAAGGCTAAAAATCTGTCCTGTTATTAAACCCATAACTGGAAGGAAAGAGACGGATTAATACCTTTCCCAACGGTATTTGCGCGTAAGTGAATGCAATGAAGTCAACTGGATTTTGGTTCTTTTTTATATCTGTGGCGTGTCGTTGTCAGGAGAGAGGATAAAATACCTATGCTAACATGCTGGTCAAGTACAGCGAATAGCATGCGTCAATTTCTCCATTATTTCACGTTCTCACTTCGATTGTTAACCTGTCCAGACGAAACAGCGTTCATGAGCTATACTGATTAAAAAAATGTGCAGCTCTAGCAATTATATATATACTAACAGTACAGCCCGACGTTGCTCGGGCGTAATGAAAGCTTTAAAACTAATCCATAGTTCTGGAACTCAGACTCAGCCTCAGCCTCAGCCTAAAGAATATTTGAAATAATAAAATAATTGCGACAATTTACCAATCGCATCTAATATACTAGCAGTATAGCCCGGCGTTGCTCGGGTGTAATGAAAGCTTTAAAACCAATCCATGGTCCTGGAGCTCAGACTCAGCCTAAATAATATTTGTGCGAAGTTTGGTGAGAATCGGATAAAAATTGTGGATTTGTATAAAGGACATACAGACAGATAAACAGACACACACACAAACATCTTATATATATATATATTATCGATTTTCTGCACTATTGTAAGAACTGCAACCTTGAAACATCTGAATATCGTTTCTTATGTCTTTGTCTATGAGTGTATCAAATTTGATTAAGATCGGACCACTCCTTCTAAAACCCGATTTTTTCGATTATCGATTTTTGATATTTATCGGTGGTAAAACCTAGCTAACAACACTTGCAGACGCTTATAGTACAACTGTGTAAATTTTCAAGAAAATCGGTTCAGCTGTTTCGGAGCCTATAGGTAACGGACACACACATACAGGCACACACACACATACACATACACACACAGACAAAGTTCTATTTATAAATAAGTTTATATATATATATATATATATATATATATATATATATATATATATAATTTAAGTAGATATTCTGTTGAAAATTTAAGTCGATATTCTGTTGAAAATCAAACAGGATATATATATAGTAAAGTTTTGTAATTTGCATGAAGCATTGCGTAAAATAGTTTTATGTGTTATGTCTTGAAGGCTGTCACAATGCGTTGAATGAAATAAAGGAAGGTCGGGAGGTGTTTGTATGACCTGTTTATTATAATATTTCGATACTATAAGCTCATCATCAGAATGGCAGAGAAAACCTCAGACTGACCATGCTTTTAGCTGTCCATCTATGAATGGCTGGCTTTATCCACTGAGATTATAGTTTCGAAATATTATAATAAACAGGTCATATAAACACCTCCCGACCTTCCTCTATTTCATTCAACGCATTGTGACAGCCTTCAAGACATAACACACACACACACACATATATATATATATATACATATATATATATATATATATATATATATATATATATATATATATATTTCTACCGGCCTGATTATTTACGATACTTTTTTTGTTACAAAATTGTGTGTCATTTGACAGGATTCGAACCTGCGACCCCTATCCACATAGGGAAAGCAACGAATTATTCTGGCGCGTCTTAACTTATGTTAAGTCAACCTGAGGAAACTGAATGCGTGGTAACCAGTAAAAAGATAGGCTCAAAGTGTCAACTCCAAGAGACAGGAAAATTTTCACTAGGCACAAAAAAAAATAGCGCTATATCGTTATGTGATGACTGTCCTTCAATATGGCAGCGAATACGAGGAAATCTTATCAAAGATGTAGGAAAAACTTGAAGCAATCGAAATGTGGTTCTACAGAAGGGTGCTGAGGATATAATGAACTGGGCGTGATAACAACGACGAGGTTTTAGAGAGAATGGAAACAAGAAAGACACTGATACTTAACATCAGGAAAAGTCTGTTTTCGGGGCTGGTAATGAGGCAGGACGGGTTGGAGAACCTGATGCTCAAGAGACCGATAAAGCGGAAGAGAGACAAGCGAGAACAATGCATGACATACTTGATGAACTTGAGCAGATGATTGTTGTTGCGAGCATTGGTTGGAATAATAGGAAAATGGGTATTAAGAACGACAAGTGATAGGGAGATGTTGAAGGCCATGATTGCCTACGGCCTGAAGGGATAGTTCATATTGAAAAAGAAGTCCACGTGAATTACCTAGATAGGCTCAAAGTGTCAACTCCAAGTTGGGAATACGAAAATCAAACAGGTGCAGAAATTGAAATACTTGGAAAGTGTTCTAAAAGAAGACGGAAAATGCGATACGGAGATTCGAAGACGTATTAGGATGGCCAAGGATGCATTCCAGAAGCTCAGTAGAGTATTAAGAGACAGGAAAATTTTCACTAGGCACAAAAAAAATAGCGCTATATCGTTATGTGATGACTGTCCTTCAATATGGCAGCGAATACGGGGAAATCTTATCAAAGATGTAGGAAAAACTTGAAGCAATCGAAATGTGGTTCTACAGAAGGGTGCTGAGGATATAATGAACTGGGCGTGATAACAACGACGAGGTTTTAGAGAGAATGGAAACAAGAAAGACACTGATACTTCACATCAGGAAAAGTCTGTTTTCGGGGCTTGTAATGAGGCAGGACGGGTTGGAGAACCTGATGCTCAAGAGACCGATAAAGCGGAAGAGAGACAAGCGAGTGCAATGCATGACATACTTGATGAACTTGAGCAGATGATTATTGTTGCGAGCATTGGTTGGAATAATAGGAAAATGGGTATTAAGAACGACAAGTGATAGGGAGATGTTGAAGGCCATGATTGCCTACGGCCTGAAGGGACAGTTCATATTGAAAAAGAAGTCCACGTGAATTACCTAGATAGGCTCAAAGTGTCAACTCCAAGTTGGGAATACGAAAATCAAACAGGTGCAGAAATTGAAATACTTGGAAAGTGTTCTAAAAGAAGACGGAAAATGCGATACGGAGATTCGAAGACGTATTAGGATGGCCAAGGATGCATTCCAGAAGCTCAGTAGAGTATTAAGAGACAGGAAAATTTTCACTAGGCACAAAAAAAAAATAGCGCTATATCGTTATGTGATGACTGTCCTTCAATATGGCAGCGAATACGGGGAAATCTTATCAAAGATGTAGGAAAAACTTGAAGCTCACCGGTTGGGACTTTCAAACAGAACGCCTTATTCAACCTACTTGAGGATATTTTATCCCAGAACATAATTGTCGTCTTAAATTGTCCTTACTGATGTCACTTGTGACCTTTATTTGTTCACGAACCGACCTAGGAAGTCAACTCACGAACGTAACGTAATTCGATTCACTTATATGCATTAGACCATAAAGTAGAAAAACCTAAGTAATATTTTTTTCGTATTGTTTTTCAGGAAGGTCGAAATTTATTTTCAGCATTTTTTCTTCCTCTGATCGATAATAATCTCAAGATTTATATGTCCACTTAGAAATATTTTCTAAATTATTTTTTTAAAAAAGCATTGTGATAATTTTGCATACCTGGGAATTGTTCTAACAGAAAACTGAAAGTGCGATACGGAGATTCGAAGACGTATTGGCATGGCCAAGGATGCATTCCAGAAGCTGAGTAGAGTATTAAGAGACAAGAAAATTTCGCTGGAAACAAAGAAGAGCGTAATGGATTGTCATATAATGTCTGTCATTTAATAAGGCAGCGAATGCTCGACAATTTCATCAAAGATGAAGGAAAAACTTGAAGCAACCGAAATGTGGTTCTAGAGAAAGATCCTGAAAAATAAACGTGTGAGCAACGACGAGGTTTTGGAGAGGAGGGACATGAGAAGGAAACTAATACGTAGCATCAGTAAAACACAGTTGAAGTTTTTGGAACGTGTAATGAGGCAGGACGGCTTGGAGAACCTGATTCTCAAGAGACCGATAAAGCGGAAGAGAGACAAGCGAGAGCAATGCATGACATACTTGATGAACTTGAGCAGATGATTGTTGTTGCGAGCATTGGTTGGAATAATAGGAAAATGGGTATTAAGAACGACAAGTGAGAGGGAGATGTTGAAGGCCATGATTGCCTACGGCCTGAAGGGACAGTTCATATTGAAAAAGAAGTCCACGTGAATTACCTACGCTAGACATTGCTACATAATGATTACCATGAGAAAAACCTTTGAATAATTTTCTAATGATTGTAATATTGTTATAGTTAATAATAATAATAATAATAATAATAATAATAATAAACTGAAAGCTTTATTCTTGCTGCGCAAGACCAAAGTCTTTTCACTAGGAACTTTCAGGAAAAGAATATACATAATAATGTGGATTCAAAATGCAGGTTCTGTGATAAATACCAGACCATCTGGTCTATGGAAAATATGTAACCAAACGCTGGTATGAACATCACCAAGCACCGGTTACAGAAATAGAAGATGTCACCATTCTAGGGATTACACAATCTATACAAACAGAAAAATTAAGCAAATAGGCCGGATATTATTGTCAAAACCCAAAAAGAAAAAACTTGCTTATTGATATGGCTTGTCCAGCGGATTGTAACGTAGCAACCAAGGAATTCGAAAAACTGTCAAAATATAAAGACCTGGAAATTGAAATAGAAAAAAAAGTGGAAATTGAAAACAAGTATCGTACCAGTGATAGTAGGTGCCCTTGGAATGATAAAAAATGGAACAAAAAAACACATCCCTGGAATCCCTGGAAACCCTGGAAACCCCAACTTAAGAGATATACAAAAAATGTTTTGTTAAGTACAACCAACGCACTAAAAAGAACTTTGTTTAAGTAACGCTAGGGATGTTAGGGAGATATGAAAAAACATGAAATGGAGCCATAACAACATACCACGACCTGCTTTAAGTCTTCCTGCAGACTTGGTAGGTAGTGCGACCATAGAAGAAATCGATTTATAATAAAAAATGACATAATAATAATAATAATAATAATAATAATAATAATAAAAAGAAGAAGCAGATTGGATTGCGCAAGAGGTAGAACGAATGAAAAATCAACCAGAAGGAAAATGGGCGGAATCATAGAGGAGGAGGTTGGATGTGCACTGAAAAAGATATACAACTAGAGATCTCCAGGAATAGATAAAATTCTTACCTTTTGACTTCTTCTTCATCTTCATGTGCCATATCATTTCAGGATGTAGGCGATCATGTACTTCGATTTGGCTCTGTGTCTTGTCGTTCTCAGTAACTTATCTCTTCCAAGCCCCGATCCGTCAACCATTTGCTCAGACATAACAAGTACGTCTCGTGCTGCTTTCCCCTGTCTCTGCTTCCATTTATCCGACCTGTGAGTATCAAGTTCTCCAGGGTCTCCTTCCTCATTACGTGCCCCAGAAACCTCATTTGTCTCTTCCTGATATTTATTATCGGTTTTCTTCTTCTTTGCATCCTTTCCAACACCTCATCGTTGCACACGTGATCTGTCCATGGTATCCTCAGCATCCTTCTGTAAAACCAAATTTCTGCTGCCTCAAGCCTCTCTTTCATCTTTGTTGAGATCGTCCAGCATTCACTTTTATACAGATATCACGTAGCAACCCAGCAATCTTTTCTTTGTTTCTAATGAGATTTTACTGTCTTTCAGTACACTGGCTAGCTTCTGAAATGCGTCTTTGGCCATGTCAATGCGTCTTTGGATCTCCGTGTCTCATTTTCCATCCTCTGTCTAAACACTTCCCAAGAATTTGAAGTTTTTTTTTTACTTGTCTTATCTTAGATTCTTCGTCTTGCAGTTGGCATATTGGTTTCCACTTTTTGCTGATGACCATACATTCAGTTCTCTTGAGGTTTATACTCAACCCTTTCTTTTCATTTTCCTTTGCTAACTTCTGCAGAAGGCCCTGCATTTTCCTTTCCGTGTCTGCTATCAGCACCGTGTCAACCACCTATCGGATATTACTATATTATTTAAATACAGCAAACAAAAAATAGCCAAAGAACTTCAAGAAATGTTTAAGTATCCTACTAAAATTCCGGTATAGATGACTAAAGGAATTACCATTCTTCTATCGAAGAATGATGACAAATTTCCCGAAAAAAATGCAGACTAATTAAATATCTTTCCACAACTTACAAAATATTGATATCTATTTCAACAAAACAGATATATTTCTTCTTGGAAAGAATTGACATACTACCACTTAAACAAAAAGGGTGCATAGGTGTCTGTTACGGATGTAAAGACCAATTTCTTATTAATATGATAATCTTAAAAAACTGCTTCAATGCAAAGAAAAATCTTAGTAATACCCGGATAGATTATCGCAAAGCCTTCGATAGTGTACCACATTCCTAGATCTTAATGTCTATAAATATATACAAGGTATTACCCGTTGTCATCAATTTCATCGAACAATGTATGTCGATATAATATAAATGGAACCTGTAAGTGAAATAAACATCAACAGTAGAATATTTGAAGGTGACGCTTTGTCTCCCTTACTATTTTGTATATCACTAATAGCATTAACTAGCCAACTTAACAAGATGGAAGGTGGTTATGAAATTGCTCGAAAGAAAATGAGCTATCTCTTTTACATAAATGACTTAGAGTTGTAAGCTAAAAATGACAGTGAGCTGGAAGGTCTTCTGCAAACTGTAAAAAGCTTAAGTGAAGACATTGGAATTAAATTCAATTTAGATAAATGTGATAAATCCACAATTTCAGGAGGATCGCTAAAATAAACATCCTCCATTACCTGAGACCCGGATGTAACGATAAAAGATTTAGAGCAAGAAGCTTATAAGAATTTAGGTGTAAATGAGAATGAAGGAATTCACCATAAGCAAATGCAAGAAACAGTGCGTATAGTGCACTACAGAAGGATACGACTAATATTTAAAACTGAATTGAATTCTCAGAACAGAATTATGGCCATTTGTTATCCCAATGGTCCAATAGAGTATCGACACCTTGAACTGGACTCTAAATGGCATCAGACGAATGGACTCGAAGACAAGAAAGCTTCTAAGCGTAAGATACATCATCTAAAGGCTGATGTAAAGTTGATAGCAACTTCATAAAGTTTTAGTGTTAAAAGACAATCATTATAATAAATATAATAATAATAATAATAATAATAATAATAATAGTAGATTCTGTAGAAAAGCAAAACAGAAGCCAAGAACCAACTATTGCGGCAAAAAATATGAAAATGAAAGCCAAAGATAAAGCTCTTGAAAAGATGAAACAGCGCTGGCAAGACAAACCTCTGCATGGCCAATATCCAGTACGTGCCAATAAATCCAATGTTGACAAAGTTAATACTCATCAATGGTTACGTACATCTGGATTAAAGTCTGAAACTGAAGGATTTATACTTGCAGCACAAGACCAAAGTCTTTTCACGAGAAACTTTCAGGCAAATATTATGCATAATAATATAGATCCAAAATGCAGGTTTTGTGATAAACACCAAGAAACAATAGACCACCTAATCTCAGGCTGTTCTGTGCTTGCCCCAAACGAATATAAAAATCGCCACGATAGAGTTGGGCAATATTTACATTGGACAATGTGCAAACATTATGGAAAAGCTGTAAACAAACACTGGTATGAACATCATCCAGCACCGGTTACAGAAATAGAAGATGTAACCATTCTATGGGATTACACCATCTACACAGACAGAAAAATCGAAGCAAACAGGCCAGACATTATTGTTAAAAACCAGAAGGAGAAAACTTGTCTATTAATTGATATGGCTTGTCCAGCGGATTGTAACATAGCAATCAAAGAATTTGAAAAACTGTCAAAATATAAAGACCTGGAAATTGAAATAGAAAAAATGTGGAAATTGAAAACAAGAGTTGTGCCAGTGATAGTAGGTGCACTTGGAATGATAAAAAATGGAACAAAACAACACATTGAAAGAATCCCTGGAAACCCCAGCTTAAGAGATATACAAAAAATTGTCTTATTAAGTACAGCCCACACACTAAGGAAAACTTTATCTATGTAATGCTGAGGATGATAGGGAAGATAGAAAAACATGAAATGGAGCCATAACAACACGCCACTACCTGCCTTAGGTCTCCCCGCAGACTTGGTTGGTAGTAAGACCAAAGCAGAAATCGAAATATGATGAAAAATGACACAATAATAATAATAATATATCCATGCTCTAATTTTGTATTGAACATTTTTTAAAGTAACTTTCTAACTGCGGAATATACTCTACTAGCAGTATAGCCCGGTGTTGCTCGGGTGTAATGAAATCTTTAAATCTAATCCATGGTCCTGGAGCTCAGACTCTTTGGACGTTGACACGAAAGACTAAAAAGCAATAGTTGTTTCCAGTTAAAGCGAAACCGTAGACTGAAAGAAAAATGAATGGATGTAAATCAAATTTTGATTTCCTGGTATCGATATCAAATTTTCTGCACAATTGTAAGAACTGCAACCGTGAAACTTCTGAATATTGTTTCTTATGGCTTTGTCTATGAGTGTATCAAATTTGATTAAAATTGGACCACTCCTTCTATAACCCGATTTTTTCGATGATCGATTTTCGATATTTATCGAGGGTGCCTCGTTACAAAACCTAAGTAAAAACACTCGCAGACGCTTATAGGATAACTGTAAATTTTCATGAAAGTCGGTTCAGCCGTTTCGGAGTCTATAGGTAACGGATACACACACACAAAGTTCCATTTATAAATAAGTTTAGATTAGTTACTATTACTCTGGTCTTGAAATGCAAGAATAAAGCTTTCAGTTTCAGACTTTAATCCAGATGCACGTAACCATCGATGAATATTATTTTTATCAACATTGGGTTTATTGGCACGTTCTGGATATTGGCCATGCAGAGGTTTGTCTTGCCAGCGTTGTTTCATCTGTTCAAGAGCTTTATCTTTGGCTTTTATTTTCATACTTTTTACCGCAATAATTGGTTCCTGGTTTCTGTTTTTCTTTTCTACAGAATCTACTAAATGTAAATCTTGTTTGTATTTACTTCCTTCTTTTATTATTGAATATCTTTTCATTCTATTTTCATGTTGTTTTGACTAATTTTATCATCCATTCCTTTGTTGTTTCTATGTATGTTATTAAGCCAATTGTTGTTGTCTTGTATGACAAGTCTAGCTAAATAAGACCTCTTCCACCTTCTTTACGGGGTATGTATAGACGGTTTACATCAGCCTTAGAATGATTCATCTTATGCTTAGAAAGGAAGCTTTTTGTTTTAGAATCCATTCGCCTAATGTCGTTTAGAGTCCAGTTTAAGATGTTGAAACTATATTGGACAACTGGGATTGCAAGGCTGTTAATGGCCATAACTCTGTTCTGAGAATTCAATTCAGTTTTTAATATCAGTCGTAGCCTTCTATAGTAATCTTTACGCACTATTTCTTTCATTTTTTATGGTGAATTTTTTCACTGTCATTTACACCTAGGTATTTATAAGCTTCTTCTGGCTTTAATTATTTTATTGTTACAGCAGGGTTTAAGCTAATTGAGAATGTTTGTTGCAGCGACCCAGTATATTATGTATAATATTTGCCTGAAGCTTCCTCGTGAAAAAACTTTGGTCTTGCGCTGCAAGAATAAAGCTTTCATTCTGAGACTTCAATCCAGATGCACGTAACCATCATTGGATTTATTGGCACGTTCTGGATATTGGCCATGCAGAGGTTTGTCTTGCCAGTGTTGTTTAATCTGTCAAGAGCTTTATCTTTGGCTTTCATTTTCATATTTTTTTCCGCAAAAATTGGTTCTTGGTTTCTGTTTTGCTTTTCTATAGAATCTACTAAATTTAAATCTTGTTTGTATTTACTGCCTTCTTTCATTATTGAATAATTTTTCTTTCTGTTTTTATGTTGTTTAACTAATGGTCCCATCCAGTCCTTTGTTGTTTCTGTGTATATTAGTTAGCCAATAGTTTCTGTCTTGCATGACAATTCGAGCTGAATAAGACCACCTTCTGTACGTGATATATCACCCCCGCTCGCCTTATAGGGATCAAGTTCTTAAATTCTTTTAGAGACCAAAGAAGGGTTATGTAAATATATCTCATTTGAGCCTCAGTTCTAATTGGGAAGTCGGGTGCGGACAATCCAGAGGAGTAAAATGTGGAATCAGAAAAAAAATCTGCGAGCAAACACTCGACCTTGTCCTCAAATTTGTTAACTGAAGGAAGGATGAATGATTTACTGTTGTTCAGCACACATTTGCGAAACAGCCAATAGTCGTTTGAGCCAAACTGCGGGCTACTATACGCTGCTTCATTCTCTCAGCAAACAAGAGCTTAGCGTCATTTAAGATCTTCTTACATTCATTACGAACAGAGGTAAAAGACACTTATAATGGTCAGACGCGTGGCTCCGATTAAGCCGGAAGAAGTGATTCCTGAGGGATATGGCAGCCGAACAAGCTAGGGGGGAACAGGGTCGAATGGGGTTTAAGATAGAACTTCCTGGATGAGATGAAAACATCTCTGCCAGCTTTCACCCAAGAGGATACCTCAGAGGCGCAGTTCTCAACGGGTAGGATCAACAGTTTTTCTCAAGTGACGTTATATAGGAAATAGCGGAACGAGTCTCAGTCTGCTCTTTGGTAGCAGTAAGAAATTCTGTTGGTAGGAGGTTCCTGCAGGGATTGGGATTGGAGAGAAATATCAATGGAAACGACAGCCTTATCGAAGTTTCTATGGGGGCAAAGCTGCAAGACGTGTCAGGAGTCAGGGACAGAGGTGAAGCAGAGATCTAGCAAAGAAGCGTGTCCTGTAGGTATACTAGGGAAACGCGTGGGGAAATCTACCTCTTGCCTAAGAGATTTCAGTAATTGCAAAGTTCATGGCATAAAAGCAGCATGGCGGATGGGCATTAAAATCACCGAACACAAATATGTTAGCAAAAGGATGGAAGAAAATAACCTTATCTATATTGTCAGAGATACTGTCTACCAGGGAGCAATCGGGAGAGAAAAGACAACGCTACAGAAAGAAAAATAATTGACTGATTTTATTAGTGAAAGACTGAGACGGGGACACATATATGAGTTGTCAAGAGATTCGAGAGGGAGGCGTTCACTGATCATGCATATGGACAGTGGAGTTTTTCCTTAAGAGGAGAAGGTAACCAAGAATCAGGGAGAGGAGGAGATTGAGGCGTTAAGATTAGTTTCGCAAAAACGCGAGGTTATCAGGTGATTTTTCGTGGAGGAAAGATTCTACGGTGCAGAATTTGTTACGCATACCACGTATGTTCATGAAAGTAATTTTGAGTAGTTTTGGTGATTTTCGCTTAGCTGGTTTAGCTTTGTTTTTTTAGAGATGCTACTGTCCATTTTTGTGCTGTTGGTGTGGAGAGGCCTCAAGTAGAAGTGGCAGACGGTCATTGACTGCGACCTTTGCAGGAAGGGATCTGGCGCTGACTCCAACATTGTGTTGCCCACCGGAAGCGCTTGTAGGGACACCTATCCATGCGCGTCATGGCACTGCAAGAACCCCGATATTATGCATTTGTTGATCGGAGCGGACTCTCTTGACGCTACGCAAGAGCTAGGGCTCTTAATTACCAGTCGGAAGCAACAATCAGAAACTTCTAACCCGGTATCCTCACAATGAAGAGTTGTTGCCACCGACCACACACATCACAAAAAAAATGCAGAAGCACCAATACTGAGGTATGAGAAAAGAAAGGCAACTGGGAACCACTTTCCTAAACAAAGGACAAGAAATGAGCCTCTACTCCTGATTAATAAAAGTGAGAGGAGAGTGTAAACCGGGTGATAGTAGGTTCTATCTACTCCAATTAAAAAAAAAATATTTAAGTTAAATTTACTAAGTTTTTACTGAGTAAAAGTCAGAAGATCAATTACTGGTTCAGCAGAGAACTTGGACCAGCAGTAACTAACAATACGAAGATAAAAAAAAAAACAACAGCCTAGATTTGGAGAGGCTGGACATTAACAAAATGAGACGGTCTTAGAAAGAAAAGATAAAGAAAAATATCACAGCTCAGAATCGGAGAAGCCAGTTAAGTGAAAACGATGATCCACTTTTTTTTTTGTAAAAAACAAATAGACCGGAGGGATTAAATTTAATCCTAACTACCCTATATATGCCACACTGGGTGGAGAAGTTAGGATCCTTCATCTATGAAAGGAAATGGCAGATATATATGAAAAAACAAAAAAAATTGAATCTAGTCCCTAAATTACAAGAGCGTTGTATATGGATGACTTATTATCAGTAAATATAAACGTCGGTTAGTTCCTGACTTGACTCTTAGAGTTCTGCGTTCAATACCAGGCTACAGCAATGATGAACAAATATCTCTTTTTTTTTTTTTTTTTTGGCAAAACCAAATAGAGCGGAGTGATTAAATTTAATCATAAATAATCTATATATGCCACACTGGCTGGAGAAATTAGGGTCATTCATCTAGGAAAAGGAATGGCTGATACATATCGAAACAGAAAATAAAATGAATTTAGTCCCTAAATTACAAGACAGTTGTGCATGCAGGACAGTAACCTCATGCATAAAGGTAAAACGAAGGACACTGCCCACTGCTGACACTCATTTACAATAAGAGAGTCCACCATATATATTATATAATAATTCTGCTTGTTCCTTCCTTAGTTACTTATTTAGTTACCTAGTTCCTCCGTCCGTTACACCACTGAAGAATGATAACACGCTTACTCTCTACACGAGCTTTTCTTTCCCTCTATCTTTTTACTAGCAGTATAGCCCGGCGTTGCTCGGGTGTAATGAAAGCTTTAAAACTAATCCATGGTTCTGGAGCTCAGACTCAGTCTAAAAAAATATTTGTGTGAAGTTTGGGGAGAATCAGATAGAAATTGAGGATTTGTATAAAGGACATACAGATAGATAAACAGACATACACACAAACATCGTTTATATATATATATTATCGATTTTCTACACTATTGTAAAAACTGCAACCTTATAACTTCTGAATAAGGTTTCTTATGTCTTTGTCTATGAGTGTATCCAATTTGATTAAAATCGGACCACTCCTTCTATAACCTGATTTTTTCGATTATTGATTTTCGATATTTATCGGGGGTGCCTCGACATAAAACCGAGTTAAGAACACTTGCCGACGCTTATAGTACAACTCTGTAAATTTTCAAGAAAATCGGTTCAGCCGTTTCAGAGTCTATAGGTAACGGATACACACACACACACACAGAGACAAAGTTCCATTTATAAATAAGTTTAGATAATCTATAAACGCTAGTCTTCTCAGCCTTTCTCTCATCTTTGCCAAACAGAAGGGTAGTAAAGTGTGACAGAGTAAGAGGAGAAAGCCTATAGCATTACCGTATCAGTAACAGCTTAAGCTTATGATTGTAGCAGTAATTATTTGTGTGTGTGTGTGTGTATATGTGTGTGTACTGTACAATATAGTAAAAAACAGGTAGGTTTGTTGTATCCAGTGACCTAATAACGAAATTTCTGGCCTCTACATCCTTGGCCATTACACTGTTGGTCTTTTCTGTTTACAATGGACACAGGAGCCATGATTTTTCAGTCATAAAAAAAAACATTTTCTCTTTCAAAATCACTCACAAAATAGCGTTCAGTATTTTGGTTATGGTCTGTGCATACGCCGCTTAATATAATATAAGATTACAGTAAAGTAGCTTCTATGGACATTACTTTTATAGATATTTTAATAAAATTACACTCTGTGTTATCGTTATTTCATTATCCAATGCCTTTATGTTTGAAGACGTTACTATCATTTGTAGTATGACAAAGTAAAATTATCCTTCCGTGGAAATTTTACGGGTTCCGCTAGAACAAATAAATACACAACGGTCTTTCTGTCTAGTATCTTAGAACCTTATTTCACTGGTTGTGGTGCAATGGATATCGACTCGGAACGACATATCGGGGAGCCGAGTTTGAATTCCTAGAGTTTTACTGTTACTGCTGTGTAGTTGTGCTCTTTTTATCATTGATCCTTTAATTTTAGTGGGAATGCTATTTTCTTTCTGGTTCCATATATATTTTGATAGCGTTGCTTTTGTATTTTTCTGTGTTGATTATTGAATCTTTCTTTAAACAATGTTTCTGTTGCTACTATGTAAATCTTTTCGCCTGTATTATTGTATTTGTCCCGGTAGCTTTGTATATTATGTTGTTGGTAAGACATTTATTGTTAAGTGGACATTTTTTTTTTTTTTTTGTTTTTTGCATTTACGGTGGTTTGTAATGTCTTGTTGGTTGTTATTATTAATTTTATTTATTTTTTTGTTACGTTTCGTTATTTTTCCCATATTTTCCTCACAGCTGTAGATGATTTTGACTTTTTTTATTCATTTTTAATCGTTTCACCCCAAGCAAGGCGGTTGATAACGCCACTGGTGCCCATGGAGCTACATAAGAGAAAAAAGATTAGATAGGAGGAGAGTAAAGAGAAGGACGAACCATTTACAGGGGGTGTCAGAGAAAGGAGCAAGAGAAGGATGGGAATACAGGTGTGATGACATTTGCAAAAGTAGAGAGAAAGGAAAAGTTATACAGGGTGTCAATTGGTTAAGAGATACGTATTGACATTGCATTTAAATTCCTGGAGGTTGTAGCTGTCAGGAAAGCAATCATGCGGAAGGGAATTTCACAGGTGGGAAGTGAGAGAAAAGAAGCTGTTGGAGTAGAATATTCGGGGGCATTTGGTTGATCTAACTGTAAATGGGTGGGACCCAGTTGCCAGTCCAGTTGCAACATGTAAACTCATGTGGCAGGAGCACCAATTACTTCAGTTCGTCGGAGCAGAAGACATGAATATGTTTGTAGAAAAGACAGAGGGAAGCCACATCCCGTCGGTGAGAAAGTGACTGGAGTCGAGCCGCCAGGTCGGTACCTATCACATTACTGATTCTCCTTTGGAGCCTGTTGAGAACACTGAGATGAACAGCAGGAGCGCCTGGCCAGATACGACAGCAGTATTCTATGCACGGACGGTTGATTTGTATATGTACAGGTTTGTTGAGTCTAGGGAATTGTTTTTCTATTATGGTGAAAAATATGTTTCCTATTTTTGTTTTTATATTGTTGTTGAAGGGTGGATTAAACTAGATTATATTTCTTTTTTTTTTATTGTTTTTTGTTCGGTTTATATGAGTCGGCATTAAAAATGGCGGAGACTCAAATTAAACCTGACTGCACAAAGGAAAACAATCCAAACAAAAAGAAAAGTAAAAATTTGGCATAGACTTACGACCGTTAAGTTAAATCAATGCAACCAAGCTGTGAGTTCGATCCTTATTGGGTGCTCCATGCTTGCAGCTCTATCAATTATGACTGATCAGTGAGTTCGATCCTCGCAGGATTCCCCACAATTACTATTAATTATTTTCTAGTATAACGGCTAAGCTGTTTTATTTTACTGAAGTTAGTTTTGGGGAAGCACACACAAAAAGCTCCAGGAACTTTTAAACAAGACGCCTATATTTTCTCTAGCAAGTGTTATTCATTGCAGAACAAATGCTTTTGCTTTTAAAATAAAGTTTTTCAAATGCAAAAATGTAAATCTTATTAATGAGTATAAAAAAAAATAACTTTCAAACTCAAAGCCTCGTTTCAACGAGGAATTTTATTCTCAAAATGAAGTTCTTCCAACTAACTTTGAAATCGCATCAAAGGATTGGCCTTCATTTAGATAGGCAGAAAAAAATAATTAGTCTTAATTCTTCCCCACCCCAACGTATCTTTATCAACACTCCTCTTTGGAAAGATATGTATGGAATCTTTTCAAATTTTTCTTTAAAAGAAAGTAGAGTACTTGCAATGGCTTCATTAAATATTAAATATTTTAATATCAGCAAAGAAAGGAAGAAAAATATTTTAGATTGTCAAAAACTGTTGTAAATGATTGCGGATTCATTTTCCTTCTGTCTCTTTCTCTTTTCGCTCTTTATCTCTTTCTTTCTTTATCTTCCTCTCTTTTTCTTTCTCACTCTGTCATTCTCTCTCTCTCTCTCTCTCTCTCTCTCTCTCTCTCATGCACACACCTGTTTTAGTTCTTATTCTGTTTCTCTCATAATTCTCATCTTTTTTATTGCTCTTTCTTTCCGTTCTTTTTTCTTTCCTTCCAATGTTCGACTGTTTTCCCTTCTTTCTTTCTTTCTTTCTTTCTTTCTTTCTTTCTTTCTTTCTTTCTTTCTCTTCAGCCGTTCCTTACTTTGTTTCTTGCTTACTTCTTTTTAAATTCCTTTTTAACATTGCATGCTTAATTTTTGTTAATATATTTACCCATTTTTCTCCCTCCTTTTCTTTGTTGTGGTGCAGTGGATATCGACTCGGAACGACAAGTTGGGGAGCCGAGTTCGAATTCCAGTTGAATTCCTAGCGTTCCATTACGCACAAATACCCTTGGGAAATGTATTAATCCGTCTCTTCTCCCCAGTTATGGATTAAACAACAGGACAGATTGGGTTCTATATCCTTGGCTGGCAACCAGTCTACCGCAGAAAGTAATGGCAACCTACTGCGGGATAATGTTCTGCCCAGTCAGTCATGTCTCTTTCGAGACATGATCGCCCAAAGCGTGTATCACGTATGGCACTTAACTGACTGACTATTCTTCGTAACTTCTTACTTCTCTTTTTCCTTTCTTTCTTTTTTTTTTCTTACTCCCCTCCCTTCCACTTACCTTATTCCTTTATAATTCCTAACTCTGCTTTTTCCTAACTTTCTTCCTTTCTGTCTTTCTGATTTTTATACCCTTTTTCTAACCTTTCTTTCTGTCTGACTTTTTGTCCGTCTGTCTGTCGGTAATTCCTTATTCTTTTCATTCATTTTTTAATTCATTAATTCTCTCTTTCTTACCTTTTTTCTTCCTTTCTTTAAAATCCCTTAATCCCTGTTTCTTATCTTTCTTTCCTTTTCCTTTCTTTCTTTCTTTCTTTTTCTTTCTTTCTTTGTAATTCCTTACTTCCCTCTTTTTTCTTTCTTTTGCAATTCCTTACTTCTTTCTTTCTTTCTTTCTTTCTTTCTTTCTTTTTGTATAATTACTTACTCCTCTTTTTCTTTCTTTCTTTCTTTCTTTCTTTCTTCTTTTCTTTCTTTATAATTCCTTACTTCCCTCTTTTCTTTCTTTTTTTGCAATTCCTTACTTCTTTCTTTCTTTCTTTTTCATTCCTCTCTCTTTTACCTCCTTTCTTTTTTCTTTTCCTTTCTTTATTTTATCCGTTACATCTCTTCATGGCTTGCAAAAATCTATTTTCTAAATTAAATTTAGCACGAAATGACTTTTCCTGGATGAATAACCTAAGGTTGAAAATTAAATCAAATATAAGCCGTTAAAAAATATAGAGAAAAAATTATTCCGCAGTGCTTTTTTGATTTTTAGTTAGAATTTAATCGCAACAACAAAATGGCTTTCGTAAATAAACACATCGTTTCAAAGATAGCTTTTTTATATATAATGTAAATTTTACAGATTTTAAAAGACGTGGGAAGATGATGCAGCGACAGCGTTCTAAATCGTGAAGGTTTACCTTCCTTCGAATAAAGCACTTTCATCTGAGCTTCTCACCACGAGCATAATGCTTAGAAAGAAAAGTTAAACTTTTCCAGCCTTAAAACTTTCAGAAATAATTAAATTGATACACCCTTGTGCAAAGTAATTGAAACAACTGCTTTAGTTTCCTTTCTTTTACAAGACGGTCAGTTTTAGACCCACTGGAGTGACAGGGTGTAATCGATTTCTGTTTTTTGGGGTTTTTTTTGTTTGTTTTTTCACAGATTAGATCATTTACTTGTGGTGTGCAGTAATATGAAGCTATTTTCGAGGTGTATAATGAAATTTATTTGGACTTGTAAAATACTGCGTCAATCATGATTTCATCAAATTTTTGTCACGACCAGACAATATTGTGTCGACTGTTGATTAGATTTCCAGCAGCCATTGTCTGCGATGGACGTTACTCCAAGGAAGCGGACGAAAATTGTAACGCTTCACGAACTCACTGACAAGCCTTACAGAGAGATGGCAGACATTGTTTGTTGTGACCTCGTCACCAAGTTATTGTGGTCCGTTGAGGCCAGAAATAAGGACACAAAGACGGAATAGTGGTAAACAAATGTATTAAAAAACAATAATACAAACACCGTGTATTGAATACTGCTGCCACATCTGGTCAGGTGCCCCTGCTACTCTCCTCGGGCTTCTTGACAAAATATAACGGAGAATCTGTAACGTGATCAATACTGACTTGGCAGACCGGATGCAACCACTCTCTCACCGGCGTGACGTGGCTTCCCTGTGCCTCTTCTATAAATATTTTCACGGCTTCTGCTCCGATGAATTTATATCATTGGTGCCGCCTAGGTACGAATTTACACGAGATACGAGATGAGCAACTAGGTCCCACTCTTTTACAGTGAAACAGATAAGATGTAACCGTAATTTCTACTCCAACAGCTTCTTCTCTCGCGCTTCCCGCCTGTGGAATATCCTTCCACATGTCTGCTTTCCCGACAGCTACAATCTCCAGGAGTTTAAATGTAAGGTCAACAGACACCTCCTATCGCACTAACTTGCATCTATTCTCCCAACACTCTCACCATCTACCCAACCCTCATTCTTGGTATCTTTACCCGTCTATCACCCTCCTTCTGACATTTCCTATATCTAACCATCCTTTCTCACCACTTTCCCCTCTATGTAACCCCCTGCGCAATAGTGGCAGTGAAATGCCTTGCTCGGGGTGAAACGATTATAAAAAAAAATACCAATGAACAATTATTAGCGCCGCTTTGAAAGTTATGCTAGAACAGATTACATTCTGTCTGCCTCTGTTGCTCTCTGCTTCTACAAACTGCTACCCATATATAGTCCATGTGTCATATGGGTAAGTCCCCATAACATTGTTGGAGTCAGCTTTTCAATTATCACTTTTGTCATCAAGGCAAAGAAACAAACTGGATTCATCAGTCCGAAACGTAAAGGAAAACATAGTCAGAAGAGAAAAACAATGCCGACAGACGACGTATCCAAGATAACTGAAAGTGTGAAAGACCCTAGGAAGACATTTATTTTGTTTCAATTAATTTGCACAAGTGAGAAGGTCTTTTTCTTTTTTTTTTGTTTTTTAATCATATCACCCCGAGCAAGGCGGTAACGCCACTGATGCGCAGGGGATAACGTAATAGTGAAAAGATTGGAAAAGAGAAAGCCGGAAACCACATCCTAAACAGGGAACAAGGGATAAGCCTCTTCACCTGTTCAATAGAGGTGGGTGGAGTGTGAACCGGGCGATAGTTTAGTCTTTGTACTAAACCTTCTTTTTTACTTTTACAAAAATTCACGATGATGTGTGAAATCTTGGTTTTTTGCCAAACAGAAAAAGGATTGACCACGTGCTTAAAGAAAAGTCGAAACCAGATTTCGCAAGTAGGTGTTCAATTGATTTTTGACCAATGGGAACGACTTGCAAGACCAAAAAGGACTTCGCGAGTCAGCGCGAAAATTTAAATACCGTAAAATGGCCCGGTCTGCGTCAGTCAAGACGGTCAGTCAGATGGAATCAGCGAGAAAGACAGCAACTAAAATGTAACTTCAACTTCAAACCGACCCGGAGATAAAGTCAGGCCGCACCTTGTTCTCTTTCTCCTTATTTCTCGTGTACTGATTCGTTCTACTTCTTCTCTATCCAAAGACTTTCCTACTGAATACATACATACATACAGACATACATACAAACATACGTTCGTACGCATATACTCTTTCAACAATTACTACTATGAACATTTTCTACAACTCTTGATACCCATAACTTTATCAGTGAATACAAACTCCACCCTTAATTGCTTAATAATGTTTCTAATTGCACATTAACTTCTACAACTTGTTTTACTCTTTCCTTTTAATAAATTTTTATTTTAACATGAAAAATATATATTCTATTCTTACATTATTCTACACCTTCCAACCTGCCGACAACCAACCAACCTTCTGATGAAAACTTTCTGATGATAGTTCTGGATAAAACTTGTAAGCTGTAAGGAGTTGGGTTAAGTTCAAAGAAACATTAACCATCTCCCTACAGCTACAGGTTTATAACATTATTACATTGAAACATCGGTTCTCATACGATCACCGAAATAAAGTGATGTTTGTCATTAGATGGGTGACCGCATCGGAATACCAGGTGCTGTAAGCTTTGATGTGCAGGTGATGTAATGATTAACGGCTCGGAATTAGAAATAGAAAAGCTGATTTCCAATTCCAGTCAGGTTCGTTATATCTGCTTTCACAAAAATACCTTTCTGAAAAGTATGAGTTCACTTATATCCCCCAGTTATGAGCTAATTAGTAGTCTTACGGGCTAAAAATATTTTATGGCTTTAACTAACATGAAAAATGTTGATAAAACGTAAAAAAAATTAATCAATCAATTAAATGTATATATTGATATATGGTTACTTAATATAATCAAACAAGCATATACGTAAGATTCTATAATTTAAGTTATGTCGAAGAGAACAAAATTTTGTTAATAAAGTGCTCAATAGTTATCTAGAGTAATTGTTCTTCTTTATGTGCTAAGTTCCCTCAGGACGTAGGCGAACATGGTTCGCCATAACTTCTTGTTCTTTGTAGCTCTAAATAAACTGTTATTTCTTCTGTGCTCTGTTCTGACATCAAGCCCATTAAATACGTTATCTGGTGTTATCCGCTGTCTATCTTATCCTCTATCTGCCCTGTGAGTATCATATTTTTCAAGCCCTCTATCATCATTATTTGTCTCAGAAGCTTCGACTGTCTCTTTCTGATGCTAAATTTTAGTTTTTTATTCGATTATCTCTAAAACAAAAAATGCGTCGTTAATCAAATGTTCTGTCCACAATATTCTCAACCTCCACAAGTCTTTTGGTTCAAATCTCTATCGTCTAACAAATATCATGTAGCTGTTTAATACTTTTTTTTGTTTCTAGTGAAATCTTCCCATTTTGGAAAATGCTTGATTATCCGTAAAGTGGGTTATCCGTTCTTGTGAAGAGTAGTTGTGTATTGAAATCAGAGTAACTGAACTTGGCCTCATTATTATATAGCCCACTGTAAGGTGGGTATAAATTAGAAATTCAAATTGAGTACAGAAACAACATTTATATATACACAGATATCAATTAAGTTTGTTTTACAAATAAAGTAATGTCTTTAGGATGGGTTCAAAGGACGTTAAAATGTTCATAGCAATAAATGCTGAGAAGAGAGTTTATGCGTATGTATGTGGGAGCGTTTGTCAGTTAGGAATGTCTTTGATGTCTCCACTCCGTAGATCGGGTAAGTAGCTCAGGGGACAGCGAAGAAGGTGAGATGGAAAGGCGAGGCGAGTATAATGGATCGCTTGACGAGGTCAAGGGACGTGTTACTTATGCTCGTACTTTCTCAACAGGCGATGCGTCCTGTGTCGGCTTTTTATTTCGTCTTTGTGTGTCCCAGCAGGTCATTTGGGAATTCACACATGTATTTAATTCTGGGCTTCCCATTGGGGATAAATAAAATTCACGTAGGCTCACGAAAAGTAATTTGATATTTATTAATTTTTGGTTTTCTGCCGGAACATATGCGTGGAGCCGGGGGCGCAAAGACCAGTTTTGGTCCTTTGCTTCCTGGATCTTTGAGGGCAAACATCCGGTCTCTCGCTTTGCTCGGTATCACCACATCCTAATCCGCCATCGGGTATTAGTGTCGCACTCTCTGTCGTTTGTAAAGAAAACTGCGTAGATTTTTAAATTTCCGCACTTGTTACTACGATCTGTAATTTACAGTATGTAAATTTTCAGTCTATTTATCTCAGCCATCTTCTGGACTCTGACGAGAAAATATTGCGATAAAACTGTCCTCGCTAGGTATCCAGAACTGTTCTGCGTCTTTGTAACCTTGTTGCCTGTGATGAAATGATCAAGAAAAATCAATCTACGGTCATATAAAATAAAATTAAAAAATAATTAAGAATGATTTCTAAGAGCATTTTGTGTTTTTGACGATCTGCTTTCAAAATCTCTTTGCTTTTAAATCGTGATATATTAAGGCAGACCATTTTTTTCCTAAATTAAATTTAATTTAAAATTGAGTAAGGCAAGAAATTATCATCAGATGAGATATTTGGACTCCTTTGTTAAAGATTCACTTGAATTGAATCTAATCTAATTTAATTATCCAATTAATATATTAACCAGAAATATTCGTCGTATAAAACAACGAAAATAAATGAAGATCCGAATTTGCAAAACTTGAAAATACTTCTTGCAAAAAGCCAATCATTGAGTAAACTTATAATGAAAATAGAGATCCTGTAATCATTATCGAATAAATATTCAACAAACGGACCTGATAGAAATGAAAATGAAAACATTTTAACAATGTGGATAAAATAAAGAATTCATTGTTGCAAGATTAACTTCCACCCGCTTTTTGAAGCGGGTGGAAGTTAATCCGAAGAGACACACTTCAAAGAGAATAGCGACTGAAAACCCGAGATAAAAATAAATATTTAATCTAGGAAAAAAAAAATTCATTTCTCCTATTTTGGGATCAATGACCATTTATTAAAAACCAATTTTGGAGAACATAGTCTTGGGTTTGACCTACAAAGCGATTGACTCCAGAAGGTTTATAGGATACAAATCCTATATAATCCTGTAAACCCGTAATTGCTTTGCTTAAGATACTTGTAAAACGTAATTGTCTTCTTTAAGATTGCCTTGTAAAATTGCACGAAAAGAAAGAAATTTAATCCTTAGTTTAATACGACGGAGCGAAAGAAATTATTATTAGTGGTATTGTTAATTTTGCAGTTTATTGTAAATCGCAATATGAGCTCGAGTTAGAAATATTTATAAAATACTTGTATGCTTGTAAAATCTGAAAAACTGAAAAATAGATAAAAAATTGAAAAGAATAGAAAGGAAAAAATATGTTCTTGCATTGTTTATTCAAAAGTCGATCAGAAGCAATGTTTTTTGCGGTCGGCCGGTAGAAGTGAACAATAGAGATAGTCACAAGATTGTCAAAAACTTTTGATGAGGTTAAAAAGGTTAAAAGCTTTAACTATAAAAACGAATTATAAATCTCACTTGAGTTAAAAATAATTCCAAGCTAGATTTGCTGACGTAATCAGTTGAATCAAGAAGAGGAAGATGAAAAGAAATTGCGTCAGAGAAGATAGTGTTACCTCATTGGATGACCAAACCCCCACCTCGAAATGTGAAGGTGGAAGTAATCTCATTGGTCAAAGATTAGTTACCACGGGTTTTCCCGCACCTCCCAAAAGAATTTGGCGCAAGTATAAAAATCGAGATCCGAAAAGTTAGTTCGCAGTCGACGCCCAGTCGGTTCTCGGCCCAGACATGTAACGACGAAAGGAGGAGTGTTCTCAACCGGGAGCCATGCAGTTTGGGTGCCAGCCGTAGAGACATAAAGCTATATAAAGAAACGTAGAAAAGCTTGCCGCCGATCCACTTAAAAAAAGTTAAATTCGAATAATGTGCTCCCGAGCCGAGAAAGAGTTTAACTAGCTGAAAGGAGATTATTTTATTGCCAATCGAAATAGACAAGACGAATATACTATCATTATCAACCTTCCGCCCCACTTCGGCCATTTCCGTAAAACTTCGGTAAAGTACCCTGAAAATACTTTCTTTTTTAAGAAGTAATTTGGAAAATTGAGAGCTCTGATTATTCTTAAACGAAAACTTTCGCTTCGCTGTGAAAATTGAATTTGACGACTGTATATTCTGCTTCTGTTGCTAATTATTTTTTAAAATTTATATATATATATATATATATATATATATATATATATAAAGACTTTTCCGCAACGTATCCAAACGTCTTCGAATTTATTCATTTTTTTTTTTGCGGGGTGGGGGGTCGTGTTTTATTTTATCAACACGTGTGTACACTGCGTGGGAAGGAAAGTTCACCGTTGTAATAAACGTCTTAAAGACCAGCTGCTGTGTCGAGACCATCACTATTAGTGACCCGAGAGCGACGTCATAATTGATGCCGTTTTCGACAGCATCGACTATGACTTAGGTTCCGGTCGTAATCGTTTAATGGTCAGCTAGCGAGCCAGCCGGGCGACGAGGTGTCACAATCCATCAACAAACTAAAAAACCCTCAAAAGTGGTTTCAAATGACTTTGGAAATACCCAACTAAGAAAAATTCACAAGTCAATGCAAAAAGCAAGTTCTGGATTAAAAGCAGTAAATTCATATATGACGTATCTAGACGCGAAAAGGCTCGCTGGAGCTGTCATCATGAGAAGTTTCACTATTAAACCCACGACGTTAACCTGTCAAAAGTCAGTCAGACGAAAGCGAAAAGCTCACCACATCTCACAATGTAAGGAAGAAACTTCAAGCTGGCTCACCTTTGTTGCCAATTTTCTTTTCTTCTTTTTTACTTCACGCCAACCCGGATGAATGAAATTATTTTTGCAATTATTATTTTTTTACAAATCTTGTGAAAAATATTTTTACCTCTCTTATCGCCCTCCACATAAATTCATGAACTTTTAATAAAGTTCAAACTATAATTTTATTAGTTAAACGCAAGACTCTTTAGGAAATATAAATCATCTATTTTTTAATTTTAAATTTTACAACACTATCTGAAAATTTGCTTCGAAGAGTAAAATAAAAAATGCAATATAACTGAATTTGACAAGCTTTTAATTGCTGGAATAAATAATTAAAATTAAGGACATTATAGTCTGAAGAAAAAAATATTCGATTACTAATAAAATTTTAAAAGAATTGTTTTCATTTTTTATTGTAATAATTTAAAAACTTTTTAAAATATTTAAAAAAGTTTTTAAAGAAGTGTTGCGCTTAGATTTTACCTAAAGATTGATGATTATATTGCCTATCGAAAACGGAAAAGTTTATTAAAAATCGTTTTGCCCCCATATTTTAAAATAATTTAAACATTTTTTTTTGTTCATTTGATGTTTTTTTTTGTATGGTAATTTCTATGTGCGAATTAAAAAGTCAGTGTTTCCTCTCTTATTCGAAAGAAAATAAGTATAATTTAGTCCCTTATGAACGCCATACATGTTTATCTCTAATGCAAAAGCTGTCAACATAATCTTGACTTACGACGTGTACAGGTCAAAAAGTTCAAATTTGTGATTAAGAAAATTTTTATTCTGAATTTGACGCTATAAGTAGTATTTGTGTAAATCAGATTAATTTATCATAAAATTTTCTAAAAATAATGTGCCACAGATGTATATTTTATTTTTACAAGATGTTTAAAACCGAGAATTAACTTTTGTTTACAAAAATGTGTCGATCGCTCAAAAATGGCGGCAGATTCAAAAATTGAAAAAAAACCTCAAACTTTTATATTCCGATCGATATAATTTCTGTTTGAAATGCACCAGAGTATTTTGCTTACTGGAAATAGTAAATTTAATCATTTAGCATTCAATTAAAACTAAAATAAAAGTTTCAAGAAAACGTTTTATTTTTAAAAATTCATTTTAAAAGTTAAGTTATCACAAATGAGTGGAGCTAGGTACCTAAAATTCTCGTGGCTAAAATCTTAGGAACAGAGTACATTATCTGAATAAATTATTGCATAAACACAACTTTTCAGAAATTCTCTCTAAAATCTTTGATAGTGAGAAACTTTCTTTCTTTTTTTTTTGTTTTTTGTTGCAGTTCTACGGGGAGCAGGATGTGCGTTGTGGTGCAGTGGATATCGGCTCGGAATGAGAAATCGGAAATCCGAGTTCAAAATCCTGTTGAATTCCTTGCATTCAATTACGCACAAATACCCTTCGGAAAGGTATAACTCCGTCTCTTCCCTCCAGTTATGGGTTAAATAACAGGACAGACTGTGTTCTATAGCCTTGGTCGGTAACCAGTCTACCGCAGAAAGCAATGACAACCTACTGCGGGATAATTTTTGCCCAGACAGTCATTTTTCTTTCGAGACATGTTTGCCCAAAGTGTGTATGGAGTATGGCACTTAACTGAATGATTGAACATAATAGTTTAAGGCTTGAATGATTAAGGCTTGTACTGGGCATAAAGTGGGGGATCAGGTTTATACTGTTATGAAGTAATAAACTGATCCCCTACTAATTGCTACCTAATAATATAATACATCTCTTTCCCCTCTAGCTATGAGTCAAATAACAGGACAGATGGGGTTCTATAGCCTTGGCTGGCAACCAGTCTACCGCAGAAAGCAATGGCAACCTACTGCGGGATAATCTTCTGCCCAGTCAGTCATGTCTCTTTCGAGACATAATCGCCGAAAGCGACTGACTCAACTGACTGTACAGCGTGAAGCAGAAATAACTGACACATATAATATAAAAATTAGTGGCAATGATGTCTTCATCTAGCCAATGGGGGAGGTACATGCATCGGCTAAAACTAATGACTGACTGGGCAGAATATTTTCCCGCAGTGGGTTACGTTTGCTTTCTACGGTAGACTGGTTGCCAACCAAGGCTATAGAACCCAATCTGTCCTATTATTTGACTCATAGCTTGAGGGGGGAGAGATATATTACATTATTAATAGTAATTAGAGGGGATGATTTTTCACTTCATAACAATATAAAATTGATCCCCCACTTAATGACTAGTAGAAGCCTTAATCATTTTTCCAAATATTATATTCAGTCAGTCAGTTAAGTGCCATACGTGATACACACTTTGGGCGATCATGTCTCGAGAGAGACATGACTGACTGGGCAGAAGATTATTCCGCAGTAGGTTGCCATTGCTTTCTGCGGTAGACTTGTTGCCAGCCAAGATTATAGAACCCAATCTGTCCTATTATTTAACCCATAACTGGAGAAAAGAAACGGATTAATTCCTTTCCCAAGGGTATTTTCGCGTAAGTGAATACAAAGAATTCAACTGGAATTTGAACTCGGCTCCCCGATTTGTCATTCCGAGTCGATAGCCACTGTAACACAACGTACATCCCTATGGCTCTGATATTGTTTCTATTGTTATGGGTTATGGTATAAGAAGCTGAAATAATAAATTTATCCGTTTTCTTTTCTTTTTTTTTTTTAAATGTTTGTTGTATATGTTAGCTTCGGAAAGTAATGGTTCTATTAGGAAAGGTGAGATTGGGAAAATGCCATACTCATCAAAAGAGAAAATAATTTACTCAGAAAGAAGATCCTCAGGAGTACCGCCATCAAATATTAATAAAAATATTAATCTGCACCCCGGTTTTTTCCAATCTCACCTTTTCTAATGGAATCACTAAGCCAATATTATATAACAATATTTAGCGTCGGCTAAAACTAAATACAATTTCCCTCTTGTCTTTTCCTTTTAGTCATGATAATATGCAAATCTCTTCTCAGACATGACAGATAAAAGAAAGATTGTAAGTCTATCGACAGGCAACCCAAAATTAACAGCCAGACACGTGAGAAGTGATTGCATTACAGTAAACCATTATTTGATACAGTACACAGAATATTATGGAGTGTATAGCATCAAAACTCCATTGTTAGCCATAAGCATTCGCCAATTAAGATTAAAATAATCAAGAAAACTTCTATCATGGGATGCTGGGAGTAATTTTTATTGATGAATACAAAATAACATTATATTCTAAGACAAGAGAATTTGTAAAGAGACTATTGAGAGGAAGAAAGGGAGAAATCGGCGTGGTGTAATGGTTAGCAAGCTTGTCTTGCTAGAACCTATTACAACTCAGTAGTGAGTTCGATCCTCACTGGGTGCCCATACTTTCGACCTTGTGCCATATCTAAGCGGCGCTTAGAAAATATTCTATTGAGAGGAAGAAACGATACGTTAAAAAGACGGTAGTGTTTGTTAGTAATTACGTGATGGTGTAGACATTGCATTACAAGCGATCGTAGAAGACAATTGATAAAAATTAATGGAAACCTGAACAACGAAAACTCTATTAGTTTACTACGACTTTTCTTCTGCCAGACGATGAAGACGGAGGAATATTTCGTCATGACGCTGCCACTTGTTATACATCATGTGCAACGAAAAGGTTTCTTTCGGATGAAGATGCTCAAGTTTTGGAAGATTGGCTACCACACATTCCTGATATACGCGGTGGTCTAAAAGTAGACAGCAGTAAATGATAACATTTATTTTGAAATTACATATACACTTATATTTACTAATACATTTATTACATTGATAAGAGAATATCTGTACAGGGTGGTCCAAAAGTAAGTTGATATTAAATGATAGCATTTTTGAGATTACATATACACTTATATTTACTAATACATTTATTACATTGATAAGAGAATATCTGTACAGGGTGGTCCAAAAGTAAGTTGATATTAAATGATAGCATTTTTGAGATTACATATACACTTATATTTACTAATACATTTATTACATTGATAAGAGAATATCTGTACAGGGTGGTCCAAAAGTAAGTTGATATTAAATGATAGCATTTTTGAGATTACATATACACTTATATTTACTAATACATTTATTACATTGATAAGAGAATATCTGTACAGGGTGGTCCAAAAGTAGGTTGATATTAAATGATAGCATTTTTGAGATTACATATACACTTATATTTACTAATACAATTATATTTACTCATGCAATTATTACATTGATTATCAAATATAGATAAACAGGGTGGTCTAAAAATATGTGTCCAGTAAATGCTAACATTTATTTTGAGATTACTTATAAAATTATATTTACTAATCCAATTATTACATTGATAATCAACTATGTATACAGGATTGTCCAAAAGTTAGTGGACAGTAAATGATGAAATTTTTTTGAGATTAAATATACAATTATGTTTACTTATACAATTATTACATGGATAATCAAATATGTATGTGCGTTGTAGTGCAGTGGATATCGGCTCGGAACGACAAATCGGGGATCCGAGTTCGAATACCAGTTGAATTCCTTGCCTTCACTTACGCACAAATATTCTTGGGAAAGGTATTCATGAGTCTCTTCCCTCCTGTTATGGGTTAAATAATAGGACAGATTGGGTTCTATAACCTTGGTTAGCAACAAGTCTACCGCAGAAAGCAATGACAACCTACTGCGGGATAATTTTTTGCACAGTCAGTCATGTCTCGAAAGAGACATGATCTCCCAAAGCGTGTATCACGTATGGCACTTAACTGCCTAACTGACTAAATATAATATTTGAAAACATGATTAAGGCTTCTACTGGGCATAAAGTGGGGGATCAGTTTTAGGTTGTTATGAAGTAATAAACTGATCCCCAACTAATTACTACTTAATAATATAATGCATCTCTTCCCCCTATAGCTATGCGTAAAATAACAGGACAGTTTGGTCGGCAGCTAGTCTACCGCAGAAAGCAATGGCAACATACTGTGTAATAATCTTCTGTCCAGTCAGTCATGTCTCTCTCGAGACATGATCGCCCAAAGTGTGTATCACGTATGGCACTTAACTGACTGATTGAATCAAATATGTATACACAATGGTTCAAAAATAGGTGTACAGTAAATGATAACATTTTTTTTTAGATTACATATAAAATTATATTTACTAATACAAATAATATATGAGAATTAACTTTTATTATCTACAATAATGACTATATCATAGTTATAATGAATACCATTGTAATAATTTAACCGAAGTACAAACCTATTCCTACTTTTTTTTATATATAATCATACCGCCCCATGCAAGGCATTTTACTGCCATTGTTTTGCAAGGGGTTACATACGAGGAATGTTATGAGAAAAAATCACAGGTTATAGGGGTGTCAGGAAGTGGGTAAGAGAAGATTGACCGATATATTTACCAAATTTGCACAAAACTATCTTAAAATAGCAGCACTATGGTGCAGAATCCTGTTGCGGAACATAGGTTTTTCTAGGATCTACCCTCTTGACCCAGTGCAGCAATATCTCCTCCTGGAATTTGATGTAGGCCTCCGAATAACGTTGTGGAAAAAATATAGAGGTATTACTTCGCCATCACGAGAGATCCCTTTAAACACCTTTGTGATCACCATTAAACTCATCCAACTCTTTCTAAATCCTCTACACTATCCTCAGGTTGACACCTAAACATTTATTCAATAACATCGTCATCGGTTTCAACCACAGCCTTCAGACGGCTTCAGAATCTCATGCAGCTCTTCTGAACGGTCTCCGTGTTTCATTTGATGAACGTTGTTAAAAATCCTTGCGTTCAGATCATCCATAGTGTTACAAATATTTTTTTTTGTTTTTGCTCTCTCGCTCAAATGCGACCCACGCACAATAATTAAGGTGGCTGTAATCCGTGGAGTTACATGGTCAGATGCAAGGTGTGATGTGATCCTAGAAACTGTCTGATACCAGAAACTGTCTGACAGCCATGATTGGGTACTTCTGCTCGTTTGGCATGGTGCAGAATCTTGTTGAGGAACATAGGGTTTTCTAGTATCCACCCTCTTGACCCAGTGCAGCACTATCCCTTCCGAGCAGTTGATGTAGGCCTCCGAATAACGTTGTTGAAAGAAGAATGGAGGTATTACTTCGCCATCACGAGTGATCCCTTTAAACACCTTCGTGATCACCATTAAACTCATCCAACTCTTTCTGAGTCCTCTGCACTATACTAAAGTTGACGCCTAAACATTCTGAAATGTTCGTATTGGATTTTCATGCACGAATAGCAATTAGAACAGCGTGCCATTTCCAAATTTCTGGTAGATTGAATTGTGTCATGGTTCTCTTTTTTCACAGACGGTATCCAAGTGATCCTACTACACTTTGCAGCCGTCAAATTAAAAAGAACAAACAACACTCACGCGCGATATTAAAAATAAAAAATGGCGATAATTTAGCCATCATATCCTGTATTAGGTTTACGGACACACCTGATTGAACCGTCGGCTCCCCTACGATTACCGAAGTCAGTACCTACATAGGTGACCGTTTGCGAATAACTGGTTCTGGAAAGCTTGGATGTAAGGGTAGGGTAATAGATAATAACTCGGGATTTTTGATTTCAGTGCCGGGTCCCATTTCCAGTTGGCTTCGCTATAGTCACATAAAATACCTTGGGAAAAGTATGAATCAGCTTCTTCATCGATTCCCCTACGATTACCGAAGTCAGTACCTACATAAATGACCGCTTGAGACAGAATACTGCTGTCATCTATGGTCAGGCGTCATTGCTGTTCATCTCAGGCACCAAACGAGAATCTTTAATGTAATTGGTCCCGACTTGGCAGCTCGACTCCAGCCACTTTCTCACCGGCGGGATGTGGCTTCCCTCTGTCTATTCTACAAATATTTTCATCGTTTCTGCTCCGACGAACTTAATTCACTGGTGCCCCCGCCACTAGAATTTACTCGTGCAACCAGACTGGCAACAAGGTCCCACCCACTTACAGTTAGATCAACCAAATGCAGCCGACAATTCTATTCCACCAGCTTCTTTTCTCGCACTTCCCGCATGTGAATCTCCCTTCCATATACTTGCTTTCCTGACGGCAACAATCTCCAGGAATTTAAATGCAATGTCAATACCCATCTCTTATCCACTTGACTCCAGTTCTTTCTACATCACCCTGTATATCTTGTCCTATCTTGTTCTTTTGCTTTCTTTCTGCCTTCGCAACTGTCTTCACACCTGTGTTTCCATCCTTCTCTTGCCCTTTCTCTGACACCCGCTATAACTGGTCCGTCTTTCTCTTCCCTCTCCTATTGTCTAAACTTTTACTCTTATGTGGCCCTATGCGCATCAAGGTACCGCCTTGCTTGGGGTGAAACGATTAAAATAAAAACTGGTTCTGTAAGCTTGATTATACGGTTGGAGTAATAGATAATCGTCGTCGTCCTGCGGCCATTGGCCGAGATAGAACTCACTACACCGCTCCAGTATTCCCTGTGCATCTGGAACCCCGGCGCGGTTTGCAGCGAAATCCATAATCTTGTCAAATAGCTGAATAATTGATGCTTCGCCAGGGCTACCAAGGGTGTTTTTTATTGTGACACCAACACTAAATGGGGTATCTCCAGGCCCCATCCTGTTATTTAACCCATAACTGGAGGCAAATGACGGATTAATACCTTTCCCAAGGGTACCAGTGCTGAAGTGAATGCAGGGTACTCAAGTGGAATTCGAACTCGGCTCACCGATTTCTCTTTCCAAGCTGATATGCACTGCACCACAACGCACATCCGTCACTGAACGCTTACAGCGCCTGGTATTCCCAAGTGGTCACCCATCTAAGTACCGACCAGGCTCAACGTTGCTTAACTTCGAACGAGAACCGTTATATTCACTGTGATAAGCCGTAAGTCTACCAGTCTTTTCCCAGTCTACCACCAGCCTCTCTATCAGATTTATACAGGTTTATACAGCATCACATAATCCATAGCTGTTTTCAAACTCGTCACTCTCCTTTTGTCTAAACCTTTACTCTTATATGGCCCTATGCGCATCATGGTACCAGCTTGCTTGGGGTGAAACGATTAAAAAAAAAAACAGGTTCTGTAAGCTTGATTATAGTTTGGAGTAATAGATAATCGTCGTCGTCGTCTTGAGGCCATTGGCCGAGATAGAACTCACTACACCGCTCAAGTATTCTCTGTGTATTTGGAACCCCGGCGCAGTTTGCAGCGAAATCTTGTCAAATAGCTGAATACTTGATGCTTCACCAGGGCTACCAAGGGTGTTTTTATTGTGACACCAACACTAGATGGATAAATAATAGCTCCGGATTGTTAATTTAGGTGCCGGGTTTCAATTCCAGTTGGCTTCGCTATAGTCACTTAAAATACTCTTGGGAAAAGCATGAATCCGTTTTTTCCCCCCGACTATTGGTTAATTAGTAAGAATTCTATAAAAAATGTTAGAATCTAATCTAAAAATATTTTATGACTTTAAATAAACCTCAATGGATTGATAAGACCTGAAAATATTGATTGTGTTTCTCGCAAAAGTAATTGACGGATCATGTAAGAAATATTTTCCATTTTAAAAACTTTAAATGTAAAATATGCAAAAAAACAATAATAATAATAATATAAACATCCGTGTCTTTCCAGCCTGATCATACGCATTTACTATGGAGATATTCTATTTTATGGTAACATTAAGCATGTTCTCTTGCTGGTAATAACAATGATGCGATTAGACGTTTCCTTATAAAGAAACACTTTGTGTTTATTTATCGAACAGTGAGCTTTATTGTCGGTTGAAATCTAAAAAAACTATCTCTCTCAAAATTGTTTTTCAGAAAATGAGACTTTTTATGTCCAGTAACTGTTGTAACTCTTTCTGTGTTCTCTTTCTAAATCAACACCTTAATTACGTCATTATTTTTTCTCTTTTTACGGATTATATTTACCGCTTTTTCTGTTATTTTAGAAGAGTGCCTTGTGAATTTATAGTTCCTGTGATCTAATAGAGAATGACCCTGTCTAATATCTACAAGATTCATTCGCTGTAAACCATTTTTAATCCGAGAAAAGTTTCGTATATAGCTGAAACTTAAGATACATCGAAAAGAGTTGGACGCCATGTTTAACATCGGTAATATTTATTTATTAATAATGCATCAAAAAGTGACACTAAGACAATATTGTGGCGAGAGAAAAACCTAATTTTTCTCTGCCTGAAGTTTTAGCTTAGCTAGTCACAATCAGGCGTCTAAATATTCTATATAATTCTTAAAACAAAATATTCTCACTCCCCAAACTTACTAAAATCAACGTAATGCCACAATTACTGTTTAATAGATGATTGGAATGAAGTATCAATAGCTACGACAGAGTAATCATGTTACCAAGAGGACAGTATTGCGAAGCACGGAAGAGGCGAGGAGGAGACGTAAGAAATCTAAAGAGAACCATGTTGGGAAGGTTTTGCTCGGGAAACGAGTAGAGATGTCCACGGTCTGAGTAAGGGATTGGGCAATGGATAAACTCTAATGTCTGAATACCAGCAACATCAGTATCTATAGAATATTTCAGCCACGTGTCATGTCGAGCATTAAAGTCACTGAAGACGAAGATGTTCGCCACTGGGTGGAGAGAAAGTGCTATTTTTTCTAGTGTTAGCTATTGTGTTTAATATACTACAATCCTGAGAAGAGAAGGGGCAATACAAAAAAAAAAAAGATAGCTAACTGTGTTTAGTGACGAAAGATGGAATCGCATGAAGAAATAATCAGGAAACTAGAGACACTTCCCTGTCAATCAGAAAATAATCCCGGATGTAATATGACGCGGTCAGTCTGGGTCTACTCTAGTCAATACGGCACCTGATATGACGACGCACTCGGGTCTCTAGTCGTGATGGCCTCGTGACAGTAGCTGGTTTTCGAATAGTCTATTACAACGGTGTTCCTCCTTGCCCACGCTGTGAATTTTGATCTCAAGAAAGCCACATTGAAATACCGCTAATCTCATCTTTACCACGTCCAACCAGACCGGACGCGCGTGCACACTTGGGTTAATAAAAAAAAGTCACAAAAAATTAAATAAATAAATAAATTCGATGACGCCTGAATAAGTTGCGGAAAAGTCTTTGTATACAGAAAAAAAGCAAAAAGAAATAGAATATAACAGTCGTCAAATTTTTATCCTTATAACGTAGCGAAAGTTTTTGTTTGAGAATAATGTTTGTTCGCTCCAATCGGAAATTTCAAGTTTCTTTTCAAGTTTTGACGTTTCAAAAAGTCTTATCAGGGCTTTTTACGGAAACAGCCGAAGAGGGGTCTTTGTGACGGCGACGGTAAATTCGTCTTGTCTGCCTTAGCTCGGTGCAGCAATAACAAGTGAACTTGACTTTAACTATTTCTCGACTCTTTCTGCTTCTTTACATCTTCAGCGCCAGGACTCTATCGAAGGCAACCGTCACTGTCTCTACGGTGGGCACGCTCGGCGTGGTGACCGTCACTTCCTCTAGGGTTGGCACCCAGCGACATGGCTTCCGTTTGGGAACACTCCTCCCATTTTTGTCGGTACCTCTCGACTAGTTCCAAGGATCAGCACCAACTAATGTTGGCCTTCTAAGCTCTAGTTTTTATGCCTGTCCCAAATTCTCTTCGGGGTGCATGACGGACACGGGGTGTCCCTGCAAATCAAATCTTTAACCAATGAGATTACTCCCAACTTGCATTATGAGGTGGAGTGTTTTTATTCTCTTAGTTTAACCGATGAAATAGCAATATTTCTGTTGACGTCATTTCTTTTTGCCTTTTTCTTCTGGTTCAGTATTTACATAATCTAATTTCCCAAGTTAAATCTTTCCCAGCGAATTCAGGAATTAAGGATTTGACCTTCCTTAACCTCATCAAAAGTTTTCAACAATCGTCGAATCCATGTTTTGACGACCGTTATTTTTCACTTCCACCAGTCGTAAAGTTCAAGTCTTCCAATGGTGTTTTTCTTAGTCATTTGTTTTCGCTTTGTCACATGATGGCTGTGAATGATGACCTCTTCTGATCTATTGTTTTACACCTGCAAAATATATTTTTCCGTTTATTCTCTCCTATTTTTAGCTAGTATTTCGGATTTTAAAACTTTTGTAATATATATATTTTTTACTCCACTCATATTGCGACTGTAATCTGCACAATTATTAATGCCACTAGTAATAATTTCTTTCGCTCCGTCGTACTAAAACAGTATCATATTTTTCTACATGCAATGCAATTACGTGTTACATACCTCCCTTTGCCATCGTGTTCTTTAAAACTTTAAATGACATTTAAAAAATCCAAAAACACGTAATTGGCATGCGTCATCACATGCGTCAAGTTGTCACACGCAATCTCACAAAGTTCTCTTCTTATATATACATTGTCTCTTATATTTAACAGGATATATATATATTAAGTAATTCATCGAGCTTTTTTATTCGACCTCAACAGAATGCAGAAAGCACTGGACGGCCGTTTTGTCCTATATTTGGAACTCATCAGCAGTGTGCATCCACTACCAGGAATCGAACCCAGACAGTTTGGTTATTAAGCTGATGTCATACCAACTATTCCACGGGCCCTGGTGACGAAGAGGTAACGAATTAAACTCGATGACGTGCCGCTCGTTCACAAATTCCGTGGTGGAACTCATCCAAGCTCCTTTACCCGTAGGACAGTGCCTCTCAGAGCCACGACTTCTCCAACACAAGCCGCTAAATCCATAGCATGTTAAGCTGGTTGAAGCACAGAGATATGACAGAAGTAGTAGGAGGATTTGAATAATTAAGTAATTCATCGAGCTTTTTTATTCCACCTCAACAGAATGTAGAAAGCTGTCTGAGTTCGATTCCTGGCAGTGAATGCGCATTGCTGAAGAGTCCCAAATATAGGACGAAACGGCTGTCCCGTGCTTTCTGCATTCTGTTGAGGTCGAATAACAAAGCTCGATGAATTAGTTAATTATTCAAATCCTACTACTACTTCAATATATATATATATATATATATATTAGGTGGGCTTATACCTTTTCATGCATTAATTTACGCATGCAACAAAAGTTCTTTCTTGGAAAGTCTCTTCAGACAATTGGAAAAAGTTCTTTTCTCACTCCTGGTTCTACTTATATTTTATTCACACACTAACAATCTAAGCATGCAATTTCAACAAAAAGTCCTTTATTTAAAAGTCTCTTCTGTCAATCTGAAGAAAAATATTGGGTGGATGTATGTGGGTGGAGGTGTTTTTTATCATGACTTTTCCTTCTTGGACACTGTTCTCTTCTGCTACGCTGGTTGGTTCCTCAGTAAAATGGACACTGTATGGTAACTCCCTTTTTTCTTCAGTGTAACTTAACAAAATTTACTTTCAACCGATTTCCTTTTAAATTCCCAGTTTACTCTCACCATCTCAGTAATAAATATTAAAGTCCTTATCACTGTTGACCAATTTATTAGAATTTTTCTTACCATCCACCGAGATCATGCCTTAAATTGGGCAATTTCTTTACTATCGGATTCCATATTTCTGTAGAATTGTTCACGTTCAAATTAACCCAGTTAATTTCTCATTTAATTATTCTGTCTTACTATCTTTTTAAATTTCAGTTCACTTTTAGCTTTTAATTTTTTCTTGTTAATTAACTATTCGTTGGGTGATAAATTCAGAAAAGCGTGCGCTGTTTTTTGCCCTAGAGGTCAAACTCGCCGCTACCAGTTCTGGCCAGTCTGTAGCACCGAGGAGATATACAAGTGCCATACGTGATACATGACATGACTGACTGGGCAGATGATTATCCTGCAGTAGGTTGCCATTGCTTTCTGCGATAGACTGGTTGCTGACCAAGGCAATAGAATTCAATCTGTCCTGTTATCAGACTCATAGCTAGTGGGGGAAGAGTTGTATTATATTATTAAGTAGTAATTAGTGAGGGATCAGCTTATTACTTCATAACAATATAAACTTGATCCCCCACTTTATGCACAGTAGAAGCCTTAATCATATTTTCTAATATTATATTCAATCAGTGATACACACTTTGGACGATCATGTCTTTGAAGAGACATGATTGACTGGGCAGAAGCTTATCCCGCACTCGGTTGCCATTGCTTTCTGCTGTAGACTGGTAGTCAGCCAAGGCTATAGAACCCAGTCTGTTTTATTATTTAACACATAACTGGAGGAAAGAGACGGATTAATACCTTTCCCAAGGGTATTTGTGCATAAGTGAATGCAAGGAATTCAACTGGAATTCGGACTCTGCTCGCCGAGTTGTCGTTCCGAATAGATATTCACTGCGCCACAACGCACATTTTTCATGTTGATAAGACTTAAAAACAAATGAAATTCATATCAAAAAGTTTTGTTTCTTAAAAAAACAGTGCATACTAAAAAAAACAGAATGTAAAATATTGGAATTCGTATTTACGACCATATTCATTTGAAACATCGCTTCTCGTAAGATTAGCATAGTTAAGCAACGTCGAGTTTGGTCAGTACTTAGATGGGTGAGAGCTTGGGAATATTAGATTATATAAGCTTGTGTGTACATGTAATGTAAGGGATAATGGTTTGGAATTGTTAATCAGTGAACCAAGTTCCAATTCTTGTGTTTGTTATATTTACTTAGAAGCAAATACCTCCCCCCCCTTAGCTATAGTATCATTAAAAGCATTACTGTCGCAAAAAAGAAGTAAGATTGTGTAGAAAATATTTAGATTTCGTTATTATATAACCCACAAAGGTGTTGATATGCCGCTAAAAAAAACAATAAATATAAATATATGAAATCTTAGCTCGCGTTCTTTTTCTTTTATTCTCTGCCGTCTACAGTCAAGACGTAAGGGATCATTGCTCTCCACAACTTCCTGTCTTTTGCAGGTCTTATTAATGTCATTTCTTCTAAAGCCACCCATTTACTCAAGCTCACTAAGGATCTAATGCGTTGTTTTCCTCTGTCTCTCTTGCCTTCAATCTGTCCTGTGAGTATCTGATTTTCCAAGCTCTCTTTCCTTATTATACGTCCTAGAAACTTCAAATGTATCTTTCTTAATTTAAGTAGGTTATGCGTTTTGCTCCTCAATTTGTTCCTTCAATTTGTTCCTGTGCGTATCATATTTCCCAAGCCTTCTTTCCTCCTAGAAATTACAAATATCTCTTTTTAATTTAAGTAGGTTATGCGTTGTTTTCCTCTGTCCCTCTTTCAATCTATCCTGTGAGTATCAGATTTTCTATACCCTTTTATCAATTTTAATATACGTGGACATTTGATGGTCAACATAAAGGCTTTGTATTTTATTAGGACGTGCCTCGTGGTGCAGTGGTTACCTGCTCGCAATGAGAAATCGGAATGCCGAGTTCGAATTGCTGTTGATTTCATTTCATTTACTTACTTACGCTTGAGAAATATATTAATCCTTTTCTTCTCCCTGCACCTATGGGTTGAATATCGGGACAGATTGGGTTCTATAGCCTTGGTTGGTAACCAGTCTAACGCAGAAAGTAATGGCAACCTACTGCGAGATAATCTTATGCCCAGTCAGTCATATCTCTTTCAAGACATGATCGTCCAAAGCGTGAACCACGTATGAGCCTTAGCTGACTTAATATAATATTTGAATATATGATTAAGGCTTCTACTGGGCGTAAAGTGGAGGATAAAGTTTATATTGCTATGAAGTAAAAAGCGGATCCCCCACTAATTACTACTTAATAATATAATATATCTCCTCCTCCTCTAGCTATGAGTCAAATCACAGGACAGATTGGGCTCTATAGCCTTGGTTGGCAACCAGTCTACCGCAGAAAGTTATGGCAACCTACTGCTGAAAATTCTTCTGCCTGGTTAGTCATGCCATCTGCATCACGTATGGCAAATAGTTGGTATTAATAGCAATGAGTGTCATCCTCACTAGCTGTCACAAATTTGGCCTTGTGCCAGAACAAAGTTACGCTCAGTAAATAAGACTATATATATATAAAGTACTCGGAACGAGAAACCGGAGAGCCGAGTTCGAATTCCAGTTGAATCCATTGTATTCACTTACGCGCAAACACCCTTGGGAAAGGTATTAATCCCTCTCTTCCTTCCAGTTATGGGTTAAATAGCAGGACAGACTGGGTTCTATAGCCTTGGTCGGCAATCAGTCTACAGCAGAAAGCAATGGCAACCTACTGCGGGATAATCTTCTGCCCAGTCAGTCATGTCTCTTTCGAGACATGATCGCCCAAAGCGTGTATCCCGCATGGCACTTAACTGACTGACTGTGCAAAAGACAAGAACGATTTTATCTTTTATGAGGTATATTGACAGAAAATAAAAATTTAATTAAAGTAATTTTATTTGATTTACTCAACAAATGCTTCAACAAGAAAATAATACTTGTTACAAAATAAATTTAATATTTAGTATAGCAAATAGACTTTGCTTCGATCACAACCTTCATTCTGTCAGGCACTGACATCACAAGCTTCCTCAATGTATCTAATGGTATCTCCTGCCAAGCAGCTTGTATTTGTTCCCAAATTCTGTTTTGCGAAGTAACATTAGATTTATCAATTCGATGGTGGGGGGGAATAAGAAAAAAGTCAGTCATATCCAAGGATAAAAGAATAATGAGTAGTTTCAAAATAACTTGTTTAATAGAAAATAGGAAAAATTAAATATAACTTACATAATACATTTCTTTTGTACCCAGTTATAAATAGTCAATATTGATTAGCAATTTGCTTGGCTTTTCAGTCTCTATTTTAATTTCAGTGAGGTTTTTAGGAAAATCACCCCTGTCCTAATACTTTTGCACACTACCGATAGTGTGCAAAAGTGTTAGGACTGGGGTGATTTTTAACTTTATTTTGATGCCTCATAAAAGATAAAATAGTTCTTGTCCTAATACTTTTGCACAATACTATATATATATATATATATATATATATATATATATATATATATATATTGAATTTACCGCCTAGCTATACTAAATCCATTAACGTGATACGACGCGTGTTGAACGAACAAACACTTGAAGGGCTTTCATTGGACAGGAAGAAGATAAGCTAACACGATTACCAGGCGATAACGATGTTTGAGTATTTCGTAAGATTTGTAAAATGCGAAGGCGTGAAAACCAGGTAAAAAAAAAAAAAGAATATAACAGAGAATAAAGAAAAGAAAAATGACGACTTCGTTACCTGCAATGTTTTGCTGATTTTCCAGTGCGTACGTATGTAAAAGTAAGATTTCAAAAAGAGACAAGGATTCAGACATACCACGACGCTTTTTTTCCTTTTTTTTTTTTTCCTTTTTCCTTTTTGGTTTTATTTATTTATTTATATATATATATATTTTTTTTTTTTGTTTTTGTATTTTTTTTTTTTTTGTAATTGGCAGGAAAAATGGTTAAAAAATAAAAAGAGAAAGAAAGATGGAAAAGAGAAAAAAAAATTATCCGGGTGGAATTTAGTTGACGGTGAGGATTAATTATTATTATCTTCATATTCGAAGGGATCAGATTACTGTATGTAGCAACGCAGAAAAGAGATTAGAAGAATTAAATTTGTATTTTAGCAAGACGCGCATCCTACGAGTTATAATGAAGAATCCATTGCAATAACGACGTAATTATCGAAATTCCGAGAGCATAAAAAATAACACACACACAGACTCACACAGACACACACACACACACATATATATATTATATATATATATATATATATATATATATAATGTGTGTGTGTATCAGTGGTATTACATGAAAAATATGACGCGCAAGCATGCAGAAAACAACACTGTTATAATCAAAAATAAAGACTGATAATTTTTATAAACGTAACAAATAAAAAAACACTACTATACCTTACTATTTTAAATATAGCTCTGTAAGATACGCCTTGAATTACATGCAAAAATTTGCTAAGGAATTTCGACACTCACAGAGATCTGTAATTTCTGCTAATATCAGATCGGTGCAAAAGTTTTTACCGATTTAAAATTTCATCTTGAAAATTAAAAACTGTGTTTTTGGAAAATCTTTATTCATAACAATAACAGCCTTTGTTCTCTATAACTTGATTCCACCTGTCAACGAGCTTATAAATGCCTCGTTTGCAAAATTCTTCAGGTTTTGATATGAAATATGAATCTAACTCATATTCAATCTCCTCTCGTGATGTTAACCCAAGGTCATCTAAATGGTTTTTTAATTCTCAAAATAAGTGATAATCCGAGGGAGCTAGGTCAGGAGAATATGCAGGATGGGGACAAGATGGCACTTCTCATCACCTGTGACAAGCCTACCCAGAAATGGTGTCTGAAGGTATCGTGAAAGCAATAATTTTCAACAAGAATCTCGTTGTCGCAGGTTCTCTGGAGAACATGGGTGAGAATATTGCAAAAAGTATGAATGATCATTTATTATTTTAAAGGAAAAGTTATGAATTAATCATGGTGATATGTTTAAGTAATAACAATATACATAAAACAAGGATTGTTTGCATTCATTCAGATATTTAGCAAAATAATTTTGCCGAAATGCTGAGTTCATGTCACTAGTATCACGTGTTCAGGGTCAAATTTCAGATTTTGGAATACAGATATTCGAGGTAGGAAAGTTCGCTTCACTTTTAAATTGTATTTCTTGCACTGTTGATTCAAAACTTCCCAAAATCGTAATTTGTGTAGGTTTAGGGAATTTTAGAAGAGTATTTGAATTTATCCATTTTTAACTGTTTGTGAAATCAGGCAAATTAATTTCATTGTGTATATGAATTTTTGGATGAAAAACTGAACTAAGAAAAATGAATTCCATATTAGTTTACAATTGGTTTTCTATTTTAGTTTGACAAATTTTTTGACAAAAACTACAATCAATAATATATTAAACTTACTGACGATATTTTGTAGGGTATAATTAAAAATGACACGAATAGCTTAATTCTTAGGAATACACGTCACTGTTACACACAACCATATATACACTGTTACGCACACATATATACACTATCTGCAATAATTATTAGGCCATCTCAGTTTTTTTTTAAAAATTATGTATTTCATACTATTTTAAGTATTTATTGCCAAATGGATAATTCTAAATGAAAATAGAATGGTTCTTTTGTTATTATTACTTTGCAAAATTTTACAAGGCAGCCAGGAAGCCTTTGCTTCGGCCAGCCAATAAGAAGAAGAGACTAGCATAGGGAAGAGAGCACAAACACCGATCATCAGAACAGTTCATTTGAAGCACATATTATTGTGCAGTTTTAACAAAAGAAGAATTTCATTTTCATTTAGAATTATCCACTTGGCAATAAATACAAAAAGTAGTAAGAAATACATAATTTTTTAATTTAGTATAGCCTAATAATTATGACCGGTACTGTACATGTGGCATATATATATATATATATATATATATATATATATATATATATTGTAAGAAAGTTATGGAACACGTAGGTTTTTTAAACCCACTGTTCATGCATTTACTTTTATAAAGAGTGCTCGATACAACGTAGAGCTTTATATTGTAATGTTTGTTACAATGGTTTATAAAAGCATTGTATCACTACACACAAATTTTCGTGTTTCGGAGCTACGTTTGCTCCTCATCAGGTGATAAGATGAAATGAAATATAAATTATAAATCCTTTTTAACAACCATTACAATATATATATATATATATATATATATATATATATATATATATATATATATATATATGCCACTTATCAAGTCAAAGTGACATAAAAAGCATTTTTATAATGTGTGTGTGCGTGCGTCTATAAAGATTACTTTCCTCTTGACCCTGACAGCCAGTAAAGCAAGGATTGTTTGCATTCATTCAGATATTTAGCAAAATAATTTTGCCGAAATGCTGAGTTCATGTCACTAGTATCACGTGTTCAGTGTCAAATTTCAGATTTTGGAATACAGATATTCGATGTAGGAAAGTTCGCTTCACATCTAAATTGTATTTCTTGCACTGTTGATTCAGAACATCCCAAAATCGTCATTTGTGTAGGTTTAGGGAATTTTAGAAGAGTATTTGAATTTACCCATTTTTAACTGTTTGTGAAATCAGGCAAATTAATTTCATTGTGTATATGAATTTTTGGATGAAAAACTGAACTAAGAAAAATGAATTCCATATTAGTTTACAATTGGTTTTCTATTTTAGTTTGACAATTTTTTTGACAAAAATTATGCATATATTTAAAGCTTGATGTAATTTGATATATTTGTGTATGGATTTTTTTTTTTTTTTTTGCTTGTCGAGTATTGTATTATTTATCTTTGCTTTTTTCCGTGTCTTAAGTGGTGTAGGATTTGTTCGTGGTCAATAGCTTTATATTGCGTTGACTTCTTTTATGTGTGCATATGCATATTTCGACTTAATTGCTTTCTGTTGAACTGACCTCTTTTTCTGTGTCAGGGTATAATGTTAACAGTTTTCAGATAGACACAATTCTATTCATATATATATATATATATATATATATATATATATATATATACAGTACTCTGAAAAGGTATTAAGACAAGAACTATTTTATCTTTTATGAGGTATGCTGAGAGAAAATAAACAATTTATTTAAAGTAATTTTATTTGATTTACTCAACAAATCCCTTTTGTTTTGATCACAGCCTTCATTCTGTCAGGCATTAACATCACAAGCTTCTTCAATGTATTTAATTGTATCTCCTGCCAAGCAGCTTGTATTTGTTCCCAAAGTGTGTTTGCGAAGTAACATTAGATTTATCAATGTTTTTATTCAAAATATCCCATAGATTTTCAAAAGAGTATTTTCGAAATAACTTGGAAAAAAAATAGGAAAAAATAAATATAACTCCTTTTTAATACATTTCTTTTACACCTAGTTTTAAATAATCAATATTTATTAGCAATTTACTTGGCTTATCACCCTGCATTTGAATTTCAGTGAGGTTTTTAGGAACATTACTCCTTTTCTAATACCTTTGCACACTACGGGTAGTGTGCAAAAGTGTTAGGATTGGGGTGATTTTAAACTTTATTTTGATGCCTCATAAAAGATAAAACAGTTCTTGTCCTAATACTTTTGCACAGTACTATATATATATATATATATATATATATATATATATATATATATATATATGTATTTATGAGAGCGATAAGAGAAAAATAAGAAAAATTAAATGTTCGGATATCTTCTCTTTAGTCGTTTCCAGGACATTATATTTCGCTGGTTTAGATTGGTTTTGATAATGAATTTATTTTCAAAAACCATCTTAAATATTATATTTGATTCAATTCAAATAAGTTTGTATCATAAGTGAATGATTTTAAGATTATGGAATTCTCTTTTTTTAAGAAATACACTGTTTATGAAAATGAATTTAAGTTTACAATCAACTCTCACCAATATTTATTTATTTTAACGATCTCATCATATTGACAAATTTCATTAAAAAGACTGCTCCTATTTAATATATTATATTTAAGAAATTTGTTAATATTTTCTTAGCAAACTACACTATTCATTTAATATAAATACATAAGTCGCACTCGGATATATATATATATATATATATATATATATATATATATGTCATCCACATACAAGACTGTTTTGCTGTATCAAAGCTCATCGGTGTGTCTAGACACATCCACACACACACAGAAACACACACACATATATATAGTCATCCGCAGACAGATCTGTTTCGCTCTATCACAGCTCATCAGTACGGTTAAACTCCGATTGCTTTTAACCCAGGATTGAAACCCTACCGAAATGGCGTCAGTCGGCGATTCTACCTCTGAGCTATGGGCGCACAACAGAAGAAGGCAGACCTTTTAGCATGTATATTATCTTTATACACGCCCAATAGCCAGAGTGCTCTAATTCATTAGTGAATGAGCGATGCGTACATGCCAGGGTAGCTACTGTTTTTCATATATATATATATATATATATATATATATATATATATATATAAGTGGACTGACTGAGTATTAGAAATAGTTTCCAAAATAACTCCCTTGTTCGAGTTTAGTTTCATTTAAGTTTCGTAAATGAATCTTCAAGGTATAAATAGAAACTCTTTACACTTATATGCAGTAAAGTTTTCCTGTATCATTGTGACCATCCTGTCATTTAACCGAACTATTGAAGACAAATACACTGGTTCTCGCTCGATCACCGAAGTTGAGCCTGGTCAGTACTTAGATGGGTGACCGCTTGGGAATACCAGGTGCTGTCAGCGTTTAGTGACGGATGTGCGTTGCGGTGCAGTAGATATCTGCTCGGAAAGAGACATTGGTGAGCCGAGTTCGAATTCCAGTTGAATACCCTGCATTCACTTAAGCACTGGTACCCTTGGGAAAGGTATTAATTCGTACCTTCCCTCCAGTTATGGGTTAAATAACAGGGTAGGACTTGGGGACCCTGCCTTTAAAAACAAATCCCAATGAATCTTGATACTCAAAAAGAAAAAAGTATTACTAGACACAAAACTTATATAAAAACAACAATGAATTGCTGAAAGAAAAAGGTATTACCAGCGATAAATAAATAAAATTTAGTTGACAATAAATGACCCGCCGAGGTTGATACGCCATAAAACCAAAACAACCAACCAACAATCAAGACAAGTAATTATACACCTTATAGGATGTGCGTTGTGGGTAGAATTCAACTGGTATTCGAACTCAGCACCCCGATCTCACATTCGGAGTCGATATCGACTCGGAACAACAAATCTGGGGGCCCAATTCGAATTCAGTTGAATTCCTTGTATTCACTTACGCACAAATACCTTTGGGAAAGGTATTAATCCATCTCTTCCCTCCAGTCATGTGTTAATAAGCAGGACAGATTTGGTTCGATAGCCTTGGCTGGCAACCAGTCTACCGCAGAAAGTAATGGCAACTTATCGGGTGATAATCTTCTGCCTAGTCAGTCATGTCTCGAAAGAGACATGATCGCTCAAGCCTGTATCACGAATGGCACTTAACTTATTGACTGAATATAATAGTTGAAAACATAATTAAGAGTTTCTATTGGGCATAAAGTGGGGGATCAGTTTTATATTGTTATGAAGTAATAAACTAATCCCCTACTAATTACGACTGAATAATATAATACATCTCTTCCCCTATTAGCTTTGAGTCAAATAACAGGGCAGATTTGCTCCTATAGCCTTGGCTGGTAACCAGTTTACCGCAGTAAGTAATGACAACCTCCTGTGGGATAATGTATTTTTTTTCTAATCGTATCACCCCGAGCAAGGCAGTAACGCCACTGATGTGCAGGGGGATACGTAATAGTGAGAAGATTGGAAAAGAGAAAGCCGGAAACTGCATCCTAAACAGGGAACAAGGGATGAGCCTCTACACCTGTTCAAATAGACGTGGGTGGAATGTGAACCGGGCAATAGATAGATCTATCTACTCCAATTGAAAAAAAAAACAAAAAAAAAGACAAAGTGAAAAGATTGGAAAAGTATTGCCCAGTTAGTCACGCCTGAGCGTGTATCCCGTATGGCACTTAACTGACTGATTCTATGACAACTAATTACGCACGTTGTTTTTATGCAAACTTGACTTATAATAAAAATCATCTTTTCACATTTCAGACATTAATGTTCCTATCCAAAATTTTGGATGCTTGTTGTAAACGTTAAATTCCTGTTAATCTAAGTAAAATGATTTACATACATATGTTCCGCATTTTGGTATAATTTCTTAATTTAATATAAAAAACAAGATTAGCATTCCGTCCCTGAATTAGATTTTGAGTCTGTTTTCATTTCGTCAAATATTTAATGTTCGGAATGAAATTACTTATTGAGAACTGGAGATAATCATTGAAATTCTGATCTGGTTTTTCCGATCTCTTTTTGTTTTTGAACAAATCCACATCTGAATAGGTTTGTTCACACCTGTCCGTCGTTCCAAAACCATAATTATAATTTTGAGCCAATTTTCTTACGTTTGGAAAATGCGGACAAGATAACGATCGTTTGATATAAATAATGTCAGAGTAATTTGAGATTGTCGGATACTCAACAAATTTCATTTTTAACAATGAATTGCTTACAGATCGACAACTTTCTTGAATAGATTACTCAGCATCGTCATAAGTTTACTGTGTTTGCAGTTTTCTCCTCATCTTTTCGCTATTTGATTAATTCATCTTAACAATAAGTCATTTTCTGTTACTGTTTTGTTTTTTGTTTTTTTGCTTTTCTTTATTGTTTGTACAATGCGGTTGAGAAATAGAAAAAATACATATAAAACTAGTAGTATAGCCCGGCATTGCACCGTTGTAATGAAAGCTTTAAAACTAATCCATGGTCCTGGACTCAGCCTAAAGAATATTTGAAATAATAAAATAATTGCGACAATTTACCGATCGCACCTAATATATATATATATATACATATATATATATATATATAGATATATATATATATATATACTAGTAGTATAGCCCGGCGTTGCTCTGGTGTAATGAAAGCTTTAAAACTAATCCATGGTCCTGGAGCTCAGACTCAGCCTAAAGAATATTTGAAATAATAAAATAATTGCGACAATTTACCGATCGCACCTAATATATATATATATATATATATATATATATATATATATATATATATATATATATATATATATATATATATATATATATATATATATATATATATATACATATATATATATATATATACTAGTAGTATAGCCCGGCGTTGCTCTGGTGTAATGAAAGCTTTAAAACTAATCCCTGGTCCTGGAGCTCAGACTCTTTGGACGTTGGTACAAAAGACTAAAAAGCAATAGTTGTTTCCACTTAAAGCGAAACTGTAGACTGAAATAAAAATGAATGGATGTAAGTCAAATTTTGATTTCCTAGTATCGATATCAAATAAGATTTTTTCGTCGTAAACTGAATTTTGAAGGCTAAATAAGTCCTCTGAGTAAATGGTATCATGGCTGAGACTAAGAACTACAATTATACATACTTAGAGCTAAAACCGAAGAAAAAAATTAAATAAAAGGCTGAAAAAGAAATACAGACATACAGCCAGATAAATACACACAAACACAAGCATCTTGCCTTATATATATATATATTATCGATTTTCTGCACTATTGTAAGAACAGCGACCTTGAAACTTCTGAATATCGTTTCTTATGTCTTTGTCTATGAGTGTATCAAATTTGATTAAAATCGGACCACTCCGATTTTTTCGATTATCGATTTTCAATATTAATCGGAGGTACCTCGACACAAAACCTAGCTAAGAACACTCGCAGACGCTTACAGTACAACTGTGTAAATTTTCAAGAAAATCGGTTCAACCGTTTCGGAGTCTATAGGTAACGGACACACACACACACACAGACACACACACAGATAAAGTTCTTTTATAAGTTTAGATATTTAGAAAGTAAGAAACTGTAAACAAAAAGTAGCAATAATGTACAAAATTGATTCATTCGTTTTTTACGGTTTAACTACCCTTTCCAGATTATTTAAAACCATAAAATGTTTTTAGATGTTAAGAATATTTTTTGGATAATAATATCTACTTATTAACTCATTATTATTGTAGTGTAGTAGACGTCGACTCGGAACGAGAGATCGGGGAACCGAGTTCGAATTTCAGTTTCATTACTTGCATTCACTTACGCACAAATACCCTTAGGAAGCGTATTAATACGTCTCTTCCCCCCAGTTATAGGTTAAAAAACAGACATATTGAGTTCATAAGCCTTGGCTGGCAACCAGTCTACCACGATAAGTAATGGCAACCTACTGCGGGATAATCTTCTGCCCAGTCAGTCATGTCCCTTAATTGACTGACTGAATATAATAGTTAAAAATATGATTATGGCTTCTACTGAGCATAAAGTGCGGGATCAGTTTTATATTGTTATGAATAATTAAACTGATCCCTCACTAATTACTGCTTAATAATATAATACATCTCTTTTCCCTCTAGTTAAGAGTCAAATAATAGGACAGATTGGGTTCTATAGCCTTGGCTGGCAACCAATCTACCGCAGAAGGCAATGGCAACCTACTGTGGAATAATCTTCTGTCCAGTCAGTCATGTTTCTTACAAGACATGATCGCCCAAGCGTGTATCACTTATGGCACTTAACTGACCGACTGACTATAATAGTTGGAGAAATGGTTAAAGCTTCTACTGGTCATAAAGTGGGGGATCTGTTTTCTATTGTCATGAAGTAATAAACTGATCCCCCACTAATTACTACTTAATAACATAATACATTTCTTCCCCGTCTAGCTATGAGTCAAATAACAGGACAGATTGGGTTCTATAGCCTTGGCTGGCAACCAGTCTACCGCAGAATGCAATGGCAACCTACTTCGGGATAATCTTCTGCCCGGTTAGTCATGTCTCTTTCGAGACATGATCGCTCAAAGCGTGTATCACGTATGACACTTATCTGACTGACTGAATTAAGTCACTGTAATGGGAGAAAAGGTAAATTCATAACTTTCCCAAAGTTACTTGCATATAAGCAAAAATAACAAACTGGGACGTGGAACTTGGGTTTCTGATTTCCAATTACGAGCTGTTATTCATTGTCAGTTAAGTGCCATGTCTCTCGAAAGAGACATGACTGACTGGGCAGAAGATTATCCCGCAGTAGGTTGCCATTGCTTTCAGCGGTAGACTGGTTGCCAGCCAAGGCTATAGAACCCAATCTCTCCTGTTATTTGACTCATAGCTAGACGGGGAAGAAATGTATTATGTTATTAAAAGTAATCAATGGGGGATCAGTTTATTACTTTAACTATAAAACTGATCCTCCACTTAATGTCCAGTCGAAGATTTAATCATGTTTTCCACTATTATATTCAGATTACGTAGCTCAATTTTTTTATTTCCAGATCTGTTTTTAAATAGCCATATCAGATTTGAAAATCAAAAAAATAACCTAAAAACTCAAGTGACGTTTTCGAACTGACTTGTCAAATCTCGAAAAACAAAACATTACCCTTAAATAATAAAATCAAAATCCTAAACATACTTGATTTGGAAAAAATTGAAAGAGTTTAAACTTAGAACTGAAGTTACGTCCTTAAAGAGATTAGCAACTAGATCCCACCCTTTTACTCTAAAACCAATAAATAAAATGTAAACGCAAATTCTACTCCATCAGCTTCTTTTCTTGCAATTCCCGCCTGTGGAATGCCCTTCCGTTTAGTTGCTTCCCCGACAGCTATAATCTCCAAGAATTTAAATGTAAAGTCAATCGTCATAACCTATCTTACTAATCTGCATCCTCTCTCTCTCATGCCCCTTTCTCCGTCCACGTCACTTTCATCAGCATTCTCATCTTTCTCTTACTCACTTCTTGACACTCCCTATAACCTGTTACTCTTTCTTATAACTTTCCTCCTTACTGTTGGGGAAGCAAGTAAATGGAAGGGAATTCCACAGATGGGAATTGCGAGAAAAGAAGCTATGGTGTAGAATTTGCGTTTACAATTTATTGGTTGCACAGTAAAAGGATAGCACCTCGTTGCTAAACTTGTGGCTCGAGTCAATTCAAATATAGGGGGCACCAGTGAGCTAAGTTCATCGGAGCAGAAGTCGTGAAAGTATTTGTAGAAGAGACACGGGGAAGCCACATTGCACCCGCGAGAAAGTGACTGTATCTGAGTTGCCAAGTCGGGATCAATCGCGTTACAGATTTCCCTTCTTTGTGTAAATAATCAAAGCTAGAAAAATTTAGTGTTCTTAGGTAGAATCTATTGATTATGCCAAATTTCATTTTGTTGTGATAAGTATATAAATTTGTTTAAGCTATTAATTGTATTAGGTTGTTAACGTGCTGTAAATTGATATCTAGAAAGGGTAAAGATGTGTGTTCTTCCATTTTGCATATAAATTCCATCTTCTTCTTTGTGCTCTGTCCTTTCAGGGCGTAGGTGATCATGGCTCTCCACATCTCCCTATTACTGGTGGCTCTTAGCAGGCTTTCTCCTGGTACACCACGCAGCCCTTGTTCCGTCATCCACCTGATCAGGTCCTTCAAATATGTTAGCCGTGATTTCCTCTATCTCTTTTTCCCTCTATCTGGCCTGTTAGTATCAGGTTCTCCAAACCCTCCTTCCTCATTGCATGTCTCAGGAACTTCAGCTGTCTCTTCTTGATACTCAGTATTAATTTCCTTTTCGTTTCCATCATTTCTAAAACCTCATCATCATTCATATACCCAATCCATGATATCCGCAGCATCCTTCTGTAGAACCACATTTCAGTTGCTTCAAGTTTTTCCTTCATCTTCGATGATATTGCCCAGAATTCCCTGCCATAATGAAAAAAAGGCATCGCATTGTATTGTTTCTTAATACTTTACTCAACATCTGCAATGCATCCTTCGTCATGCCAATTAGCTCTCGAATCTCTGTGTCGCACTTTCTGTTTTCTGTTAGAACACTTCCCAGGTATTTAAATTTTTGTACCTGCTTGATTTTAGAGTCCCTCACCTGTAATTGACATTTTTGGGCTGCCCTTTTTGCTGATGACCATGCATTCGGTTTTCTTGCGATTTATTTGTAGTCCATTCTTGTCACTCTCTTCAGCTACCTTCTGTAGGAGGTCTTGATTCCATAGTGTTCGATTTTATTTAGTTGATCTACTAAGTTAGGTAAATCAGTATCACGAGGATAAATTTGCAAGCATCATCAATATCGAAATTATGTGCGTTGTTGTGCATTGGATATCGGCTCAGAACGAGAAATCGGGGAGCCGAGTTCGAATTCCAGCTGAATTCATTGCATTCACTTACGCGCAAATACCCTTGGGAAAGGTATTAATCCTACTATTCCTTCCAGTTATGGGTTAAATAACAGGACAGATTGGGTTCTATAGCCTTGGTCGGCAACAAGTCTACCGCAGAAAGCAATGGCAACCTACTGCGGGATAAAATTCTGTCCAGTCTCTTTCGAGACATGATCGCCCAAGCGTGTATCACGTATGGCACTTAACTGACTGAATTTGAAATAACGAGTCATTAAAAAAAAACTCAGTCACATGAAAACTGTTCTACTTTGTCATAGAATTTGCTATCTATAAATATATGTATAGTAAATTTTAGTGTATAGAGGCATCAGATAATTTTCTAAACATATACTGTTAAATATAAGAGACAATGAATTTATATTATGTTTAATCATGAGCCGTTCCTAACATCGTGTTTTGACTTTAATTTCAGGTGAAGATAAAAATTCTCCAACATTTGAATAATTTTTTATTAAGTTGGTTCTAAGCTTTTAGTCAACAATACAATAGACCTCACTCATACACACAGTAAAAAGAACCTTCAGATATTGGAGGCCATCTACCTCAAATCCAAACAACACACAATAAATAAAATCACGTTTAAATCTGGTCATAACACATTATATTGCATTTAAATATATGGTTCTGTTAACATTTCGAGCTCTCTATGACGTCATAGAACCACATTACAAATTTACGAACTGCGTTTGCAATTTTTGGTCACTGTTATCGTTGCTTAGCGAAGTTTTCTGTCAACACAAGAAAAATTCGTTGCTGATGGTGGATGTTTTTATGTTAACATCTCTGTAACCTCTCTGAAGTTGGCTGATGTGAGCCGAAAGCTTAGAACCAACTTAATAAAAAATTATCCAATTGTTGGAGAATTTTTGTCTTTATTTTCACCTGAAATTAAAGCCAAAATATAATGTTTAGAACGGCTCATGATTAAGCATAATAGACATTTATTGTCTCTTATATTTAACAGTATATTTTTAGAAAATAATAAATTTTATGTACTTAATAGATTTCATGCATGTCATAGATTTCACGCAATTTCATGTATGTAATAAATTCAATGTTTGTTGATTACGGTAAACGTAACCGTTTCATAAAGTCCTTGCCGTAAATTTAATGTCGAAAAACCTCAGTTAAAGGCTTAATTCCATTTTTGGATTGATTGCTTTTAAGATAATTTCAACATGTCCACTAGCATTACGCGAAGCAAGGCAGACATTTTACAGATACGGTTTAGTTTTAAATATCAGTAATATTCTGAACGTATTAGTTATACCAATCTATTGATTATATCGAGAGAATGATTTTGTTGTATAAAGTTTACATGTCAACCATTAAAAGAAATCCAGCCAACTCAAATCCATCTATTGTACACTGTTATGAGATCGGTCTATCTTTTCAATTCATTTTTTTTCTGGGAATATTAATTTAGAAGTAGTCTTATTTTGAAGGCAAATGACAAAGTGCACTGTTTTTGCTGAAATTTTGTATCTCTTATCATTTCTAATCGTGGATGTTTAAAAACAAAGCAAATTTACAACAGTGCTCGGTTTTCTTAATTGAATGAGTCAAGTTTAATTTTTCAAATAAAAAGCTTAATAAACCACAACAACAATATAATAATAATACTTCTTAATGTGCCGTGTCTCTTCAAAACGTAGGCGATCATGGACTTCCACTTGGCTCTGTCTCTTATCGCTCTCAATATTTCTCTCTTGGTATCTATTAACCCCTCTCACTCTCCTTTCCCCTGTCTCTCCTTCCATTTATCCGACCTGTGAGTATTAAGTTCCTTCCTTCCTTTCTTCGTTCCTTCCTCATTACATGTCCCAGGAACCTCATTTGTTTATTCCTTATATTTAGTATTTTTCTTCTCGTTTGCATCCTTTCCAACACCTCATCGTTGCACACGTGTTCCGTCCATGAAATCCTCAGCATCCTTCTGTAGAACCACATTTCTAGTGCCTCAAGCTTCTCCTAGATGAGATCATCCAGCACTCACTTCCATACAGAAGGACAGATATCACATAGCAATCCAGCACTCTTCTTTGTTTCTAATGAGATTTTCCTGTCTTTCAGTATTCTGGTTAGCTTCTGAAATGCGCCTTTGGCTATTCCAGTGCGTCTTTGGACCTCCATGTCACGCCTTTCATACTCTGTCAAAATATTTTCCAGGTATTTAAATTTCTTGTTTTATTTTAGTTTTCCCGACTTGTATGAGGCATATTGGTTTCTTGTTTTTTTCTGATGATCATACATTTCAGTCAGTTAAGTGCCATACGTGATACACGATTGGGTGATCATATCTCAAAAGAGACATGACTGACTGGGCAGAAGATTATCCCGCAGTATCTTGCCATTGCTTTCTGCGGTAGACTGGTTGCCGACCGAGGCTATAGAACCCAATCTGTCCTGTTTTTTAACCCATAACTGGAAGGAGTAAACAGATTAATACCTTTCCCAAAGTTATTTGCGCGTAAATGAATGCAATGAATTCAACTGGAATTCGAACTCGGCTCTCCGATTTCTCGTTCTGAGCCAGTATCCAATACACCACAACGCACATCCGACCATACATTCCTTTCCGTGTCTGCTATCAGCACCGTAGCCGCACGTATTACAGACGATAGGCTTTAACCTTATTTACACTGTTCGGACTGTTGTACCCATATTTTTCGCCATGTTTACAACGTTTCTAACCAATTTAATTTTTAGATCTAATATATACAAGTCACATATGACTAAAGAAATGTATATGTTAACCTTTCCGCATTAGTTGTTCCTACTTCTGAGATGGGATAGTATTTACATTATTGTTGTTCGTACTATTGTACTCATCTGTATGGCCATGTTTACGACGTTTCGATCGTTTTACGCTCCGACCTTCTTCAAGTGCTAGGAATTTTTAACCGAATTCTTTATTTCAATGATTGGTTATATCATTCTCATTCCATGTGCGATGACATTTCCGGATGCCATGTAGTTGTCTCCCTTTAACACAACTCTCTAAGTTATTTATCTATCACCTGTAGCCAGGTATTGAACTCACAATTTTTGGGGTTAAGTCACAGGAACTAACCAACGCCTATATCCACTGGGCTTGAAGACATCAACTTCTGGGGCTTATTCAGTAACCAGAGCTCATATTGCAATCTTTGAGATTTATGATTTTATCGAGCACTTTGTATTACTAGTTCCCATATTGTACTTATTTCTATGCTTGGTCGGCTTAGGAGATTTTTGTGGCTTAACATATGCGTTGATTCCTTAACTTTACGTAGTTTCCAGTGGTGTTCTTTGTCAATTATTTCAACTTCATCCTGAAATGTCGTAAACATGGCAATAAAATGCGGCTAACAGTCCGAACAATGTAAATAATGTAAATATTACCTCATCTCAGAAGTATAGGCAAACCTAAACATATTTGGTTATCTATAAATAACACTTGTCAACCAAAAAATAATAATAATAATAATAATTCAACGTAATATAACCATAACATTCTATATACTGTTTGGACTGTTGTCCTCATCTTTACTGCCATGTTTATGACCTTCCGGCCGTTGTACGCTCCGGCCCTCTTCAGGTGCTAAGAATTTCGAACCGAACCCTTTATTTTGATCAAAGGGTGTATCAGTGTCATTCCATGACTACTTTTGGTAGCTATGTAGTTAACTTTTAATTGAAATCTCTAAAGTATTTGTTCATCACTACTGTAGCCTGGTACTGAACTCACAATTCTTTGGGTCAAGTCACTGGAACTGACCGACTCCTATATCCGCTGGGTCTTGTGTTCTTGAGGACATCAGTGTATGAATTTCTGGGACATATAAACCAAATATCTCAGTCACCAATTTTTTTTATTTACAATTGTCGAGGACCAGGTTAAGAGTCCAGCAAGAAATAATACAACAACCAAAATAGGAAATGATGATATATATATATATATATATATATATATATATATATATATATATATATATATTAAACACATCAAAATTCAATACTTAGAACTTTGTTAGTAGAATGATAATACAGGTTAAGTAGTAATACTATAATTAAATCCTTGAACTAGGACTTGCAATGGTCGTTACGGTAGCAGTGTTGGCTATCTACTGGCTATTTCCAAGCTACTCTCTCTATCTCTCCCACCATCTCTTGTGAGGGGAAGTATATGTAGTGGTTGGAAGAATGTTGGATGGGTGATGCCACCATGACAACATTTTCTTTGGCATTTTCTTCTTTGTATTACTTGTTCCCGTATTGTATTCATTTCTATGCTTGGTTGGCTTAAGAGATTTTTTAGGCTTAGCATATGCGCTGATTCCTTGAGTTTACGTAGTTTCCAGTGGTGTTCTTTATCAGTTATTTCGACTTCCTCCCAAAGGGGGCGGTGATCTACTTTCCTCCTTCATATGTGGTCAGCTATGCCTGATTGTTTTTCATCTCCCCTCATGTTATGGCCTCGTTATATTTTTGCAGCCTTACCTTAAGGGGGCAGCCCATTTCTCCTTTATATTTGTTTCTACAGCTACATGACATGTTTTTTTGTTTTGTGTTCTTTTTTAATAATAGCCATATGACAAGTAAATTGCTTAGTATATTTTAGGACGAGTTCATGCTCGGTTCGCCACTTGATGTAAAGTGGCTCTGTCTGTCGCCAATCGAAAGGGTTTGTAAGACTTCGTACGGGGCCCAAACATTATAAATTTTTTCCAGTGTCTGGAAGCGCTTATTGAGGGTGGACCAGAAACTGATCATCTCTGGTCGGGTCAGCGCGGTGAGAGGGGTATGATGTTGAGAGACCCGAAACCCCCTAGTGATCCACGCAAAGACATCACAGACGATACTCTCTAGCGCCCCCACTACGGTGCGTATGTCTAAAATCATGGCGTACACACAGTCCTTAGTCATGTTCTCCTCCATTAGAGGTCTTACTCGGGAGAAGTATCTGCGAAGTGTGAAACTACTTTTGAAGGTCGACCTGATGTTATATGGACCACAGATCCTTTGTACTTTCCTTGATAACCCGTTCACATAAGCTAAGCAAACCGAGGCTGTTTTCTGAGAGTTGTCGTCCTCATTCACCCTTTCTTCTACGTTCATCGGAGATCTGGGTTAGTTGTTACGTTGTAGGGCACTGCTTATACTGACCTTATTCATATGTCTCTGGGTCACCGCTTATGACTTGTGCTCGATATTGTAAGCAGCGGCCGATCCCTTTCTTTACTCTGTATATATGTGTATTCTACATACTACCTCATCTCAGAAGTATAAATAATTACGGATGTGTGTTGTGGTGCTGTGGATAGAGACTCGAAATGACAAATCGGGGAGTCGAGTTCAAATTCCAGTTGAATGCCCTGCATTCACTTACGCTAATACCCTTGGGAAAGGTATTAATCCGTCCCTTCCCTCCAGTTATGAGTTAAATAACAGGACAGACTGGATTCTATAGCCTTGGTTGGCAATCAGTATACCGCAGCAGGTATTGGTAACCTCTTTCGGGATAATTAAAAATGCCTGAGGCTTATACAGGTTAGGACTTGGGACCTTTCCTTTAAACAAACCCCAACTAATCTTTCTCCGTCGTTTGGGAGAAAGCCGGCTCAACCTGACCAGAATGAATGCCGAAACATGTACGGGTACAACGCACATAAAAGTCCATGCAACTGGGGGCAAATATTACTACAGAATAGCAATTAAGTTTTTATTAAGGATTTTGTTAAATGTCAATATACAAAAAAAGCAAAACATTTTCTACTAGCTAAATGCACACAAATTACTTTAATCTGCACAGCTTAGGAAATTTGATATTGCCGAAAAAATAGAATAGTAATTGATTATAAGCATAGAAATATAATTGCATGCACTTTTGGTAGTGTAATGGTTAGCAAGCTTGTTTTGTCAGATGAATTATGACTGAATAGTGAGTTAGATCCACACTGGGCTCCCTATTTGTCCGGTCTTGTGCTACACCTGAAAAGAAATTGCCATAGAAATATAATTTTATTATAAAACCTTCAAGTATGTTCGAAATTTTACAACATCATATACTACGAAAGAAAAAATGAATGGAAGACAAGCAATTATACGATGATACAATTATAAATTTTGCTTTTAATAAATAAAATCAATTTACATGAAGAGGAACACGAAATTAACAGGCTTATTTGGTGAGTTAACCAATTCATAATATGCAAAAATTAAAAATAATTACCTGTTAGGTGTTTTTCCGAATTAATATTATTTTTAATATAGCTTCATGCATAGAGATTTCTTCTTCGTCTAAGTGGCGTGTCCTTTCAGGAAATAGGCGATCATGGATTTCCACATCTGCCTATCTCTAGTAGCTCTTGACACCTCTTCTCTTGTTACGTCCCCCCCAAAAAACTTCTCTGCCATCCATTTGCTCAAGCCCATAAATCTATTATAAAAATGTATAGGAACTACCGTGGCCACAAAGTGAGGGATCAGTTTATATTGATTATAATAAAAAATTGAACCCCACACTTCATATCCACATTATAATTTCTTATTTGTTGATCAAATTCTAATTAGATGTGAATCCACCTCGTCTCAATATTAATTAATTATTCATAACTCTTCTATGTAATTTGTCCCTTCAAGACGTAGGTGATCATGACCTTCCATATCTCTTAATCGATTGTTATAAATACACTTTTCAGATAATTTGAAAGCCTTCAGTGTTAGTTTTCTAATTGTCTCAGAAGAAACAATAAATTTCGAAAAATACATTTAAAAATATAATTCCAATTTTTTTTTTTGTATTGATATTATTCAATTTAAAAACTGAAGATTTATATTAAAGAATACATGTAAGTATTCATTTTCGCAACATCAAAACAAAAAATATATATTGTTTAATTACTTAATTTCTGGTCATAACTCTTGAAGACACCACTCATGGTAGAAACCTAGGTGGCGTAATAACTCGTTTACAAATAGAATATATATATATATACTATAGTCATCCGCAGACAGATCTGTTTCGCTGTATTACAGCTCATAAGTACGACTTAGACTCCGGTCGCTTCCTAACCCAGGATTGAAACCGACCGAATCAGCGTCAGTCGGCGATTCTAACCCTAGGCCACGAGCGTCCGGTAGAAGAAGGCAGCCTTTTTAGCGCGTATAAACACGCCCAATAGCTAGCGTGCTCTAATTCATTACCGAATGAGCGATGCGTAAATGCCGGAGTAGCTACTGCTTACAAAGTCAACCATGCTTCCAGAGTGTTCAATCAGGGTGTGAGAGCGTATATATATATGTATTACTGTAGCCCCTGGTGGAACTTTTAAGTTACCAGCGTCTACTTCTGTGAAAAAAAATGTAAAGATCCTTGAAAAAAAAATTGTATTAATATTAAATATTTTATCGTTTTTAGAATATCCTGTAATATAGACTGCTATATAATAACGTTAAAATACATAATTATCAATGCCATATTAATGGGATTGCTGGCCTTCAAACAATTGAGCTTATCATCTGAGAATACATGCATCTCAACCTCAAAAGAGACAATATATATCTATATGTGTGTGTGAGTATGAGGTTGTGTGTCTGTTAAAAAAAGTAAAAGAATTCAATAGATTTAAATAATATTGCGAAAAATCTTGATTGACGCATGTTTGTGCAACAGACACCAAATTTGAACTTCCACATTCGCATTTATTAATCAATCAGTGATGTTTTTCAAAAGCTTACAGAAGCTTTAAATTTCAGACGAGCACACGTGTGTTGTCTGCGACTAAATTTGAGAGCTCACACTTTAAGATTATCGGCAATTTCTACCTCCTAAAAATAGATAATTAAAAATTGCAATATGGTTAAACAAATAAACATCTGATTTAGTTTCCTCGGGATTATATGCAGTTACAAAAATGATCGTGTAAATTCAATATTCAGTGAAACATTGACCTGGGATTGTTGTGTTGTACACTACTGAATTCTCATACTTTTAGCATAATTAATTCAGTCAGTTAAGTGGCATACGTGATACACGCTTGAGCGATCAGGTCTCTTTCGAGACATCACTGACTGGGCAGAAGATTATCCCACAGTAGGTTGCCATTGCTTTCTGCGGTAGACTGGTTGCCGACCAAGGCTATAGAACCCAATCTGTCCTGTTATTTGACTCATAGGTAAAGGGAAAAGAAATCTATTATATTATTATGTAGTAATTAGTGGGGGATCGGTTTCCTATTGTTATGAGTAATAAACTGATCCCTCACCTTATGACCAATATAAGCCTTAATCATTATTCCAACTATTATATTCAGTCAGTCAGTTAAGTGCCATACGTGATACATGCTTGGGCGATCATGTCTCGAAAGAGTTATGACTGACTGGGCAGAAGATTATCCCACAATAGAGCGCCATTGCTTTCTGCGGTAGACTGGTTGCCGACCAAGGCTATAGAACCCAATCTGTCCTGTTATTTGACTCATAGGTAAAGGGAAAAGAAATCTATTATATTATTATGTAGTAATTAGTGGGGGATCGGTTTCCTATTGTTATGAAGTAATAAAATGATCCCCCACTTTATGACCAATATAAGCCTAAATCATTATTCCAACTATTATATTCAGTCAGTCAGTTAAGTGCCATACGTGATACATGCTTGGGCGATCATGTCTCGAAAGAGATATGACTGACTGGGCAGAAGATTATCCCACAGTAAGCTGACATTGCTTTCTGTGGTAGATTGGTTGCCAGCTAATGCTATAGAACCCAATCTGTCCTGTTATTTAACCCATAACTGGAAGGAAGAGATGGAATAACACCTTTCCCAAGGGTATTTGCGCGTAAGTGAATGCAATGAATTTAACTGGAATTTGAACTCGGCTCCCCGATTTCTCCTTCCGAGCCGATATCCATTGCACCACAACGCACATCCATTACTCAATTAATTACTCAACCGTTAACATATTTTAACGTGTAACATTATTTTTGAAAGAACACGTTAAAATATATAAAAAGAGATATGTCAACAAAAATACTACTAATAATAATAACACAGCCTCTTCATTAATTTGAAACATAACTGTTATAAAACAGAATTCCTACCCATAATGCACCAGTGACCAACATATATAAATATTTTGGCTAATACTCTCCGCACATGGCCTAAAGATTGCGTTTCGTCGCTGGTTGTTGACATAAGTGACCCACTTAAATTTTTCATATATATATATATATATATATATATATATATATATATATAACCTAAAGAGCAAGCATGGCCAGCTTTCCCTGAAATTCCGGTTAGGTGAAACCTGGGTAGGTTTGTTGGCACTTTAGGTTATTTATTTTGTATGTGGTACAGTGGATATCGGCATGGAACGAGAAACCGGGGAGCCGAGTTCGAATTCCAGTTGAATCCATTGTATTCACTTACGCGCAAATACCCTTGGGAAAGGTATTAATCCGTCTCTTCCTTCCAGTTATGGGTTAAATTGCAGGACAGATTGGGTTCTATAGCCTTGGTCGGCAACAAGTCTACCGCAGAAAGCAATGGCAACCTACTGCGGGATAATCTTCTGCCTAGTCAGTCATGTCTCTTTCGAGACATGATCACCCAAGCGTGTATCACGTATGGCACTTAACTGAGTGATTTTGTCTGCTCTACTTACGTAGTGAGC
>JBBBDQ010000720.1:5487500-5517500 GCA_037127315.1 Ascarosepion bandense | reverse complement strand
CGAGTTAGTACGCGAACGAGGTTTCTACCATGAGTGGTATCTTCATTGCAAATCGCCTGAAGACACCACTCATTGCAGAAACCTCGGTCACATAATAACTCGTTTACAAATGGAAAATATTCAAAAGTTCTAGAATATAACTGTATTGAACACTTTCTAATACAAATGTGCACTGGTCTAATCTTATTATGACCAAAAACTAAGTAACTGAACAATATATATATATATATATATATATATATATATATATATATATATATATATATATTTATTAAAAATTTATTTTATTACATTTTATTATATAATAATTTAATAATTTTATATATTTTTATTTATAAAATAATTTATTAATAAATTATTATTTTTATTACAAAATAATTTTATTAAAAATTTATTTATTTTATAACAATAATTTTTTATTAAAAATCTCCTGAAAACACTATCCATGGTAGAAACCTGGATAGCGAAATAACTCGTTTAAAAATGGAAAATATTCAAATATTCTACAATGTAATTTTATCGAACACTTTTTGATACAAATGTGTACTGGTCTAACCCTATTAGGACCAAAAACTAAGTATTAACCAACCAATCAATCAATCACTCAATCAATCGATATATATATACATATATTGCTAATGTACATTAAATAAAAGGGCCAAAAGTCATTTAAGGTAGATGGTTACAGCGAAAAATAGAATTGGTTATAGTGTGTTAAGTGTTATCTAAGAATACAAAATAACCAGACATCAACCCAGTCGTGCGTGAACGTAAGTGCTAAAAACGGCCTTTCTTTCACAAGAAACATCACACAGTAAAAACAAGTATATAGTTAAAGAATAAATTTTCTGAATACAGAATCTTGAAAACAATAACCATATTTTATGCATCGTACGGTCACTCAGGAATTGTCACAGTAAATACTACTATGTAGTAAAACAAGCGAAGAGTAAATATTTTGAATATAAGATCGTTAAGAATAATAACCATATTGTAATTCGTACGGTTACTCAAGAGTGGTCACAGTAATAAAATAATATGTAATACAATGGACGCACAATAAATATTCCGAATAAAACAATGTGCATTGTGGTACAATGGATATCGGCTCGGAACGAGAAACCGGGGAGCCGAATTCGAATTCCAATTGAATCCATTGTATTCACTTACGCGCAAATACCCCTGGGAAAGGTATTAATCCGTCTCTTCCTTCCAGTTATGGGTTAAATAGCAGGACAGATTGGGTTCTATAGCCTTGGTCGGCAACCAGTCTACCGCAGAAAGCAATGTCAACTTACTGTGGGAAAATCTTCTGCCCAGTCAGTCATATCTCTTTCGAGACATGATCGCCCAGGCGTGTATCACGTATGGCACTTAACTGACTGACAGTCACTCAAGAATAATCACAGAAAAAACCCTTCGTTGTACAAAGCACACAACAAAAATATTTTGAATAAAACACACTTGAGAAAAATAACCATATTTTTCCGGCCGTGGAGTTACTCAAGAATCGTCACAGTAAAAACGGTTATGTAGTACAAAACATGAAGAATAAATGATCCGAATGCTACAACCTTAAGAACAAAAACCATATTTGACCGTTCGTAGAGTCACTCAAGAATAGTCAAAGTAAAAATTATTATGCAGAAAAACACAGGGTGAAAAGATATTCTGAATACAAGACAAGATAATCATATTTTACCGTTCGTAAGGTCACTCAAGAATAGTCACAATAAGACAACACTATGTATAAAACACATGGAGAATCAATAGTCCGGAAAAAACACCATTGAGAAAATAACCATATTTTACCCTTCGTACGTCACTCAAGAATAGTTTCAGTAAAAAAATACTATGTAGTAAAACACATAGAGAATAAATATTCCGAACACAACACCCTTGAGAACAACAATCACATTTTACCGCCTGTATGGTCACTCAAGAATGGTCACAGTAAAAACTAGCTCACAATGAGAATAAATATTTCGAATGCAACATCCTTGAGAAGAAAAGAAATATTTTACCACTTCTTCGGTCAGTCAAGAATGATCACAGTAAAAACTAGCTCACAATGAGAATAAATATTTCGAATGCAACATCCTTGAGAAGAAAAGAAATATTTTACCACTTCTTCGGTCACTCAAGAATGGTCACAGTAAAAACTAGCTCACAATGAGAATAAATATTTCGAATGCAACATCCTTGAGAAGAAAAGAAATATTTTACCACTTCTTCGGTCAGTCAAGAATGATCACAGTAAAAACTAGCTCACAATGAGAATAAATATTTCGAATGCAACATCCTTGAGAAGAAAAGAAATACTTTACCACTTCTTCGGTCAGTCAAGAATGACCACAGTAAAAACTAACTCACAGTGAGAATAAATATTTCGAATGCAACATCCTTGAGAAGAAAAGAAATATTTTACCACTTCTTCGGTCAGTCAAGAATGACCACAGTAAAAACTAACTCACAGTGAGAATAAATATTTCGAATGCAACATCCTTGAGAAGAAAAGAAATATTTTACCACTTCTTCGGTCAGTCAAGAATGACCACAGTAAAAACTAACTCACAATGAGAATAAATATTTCGAATGCAACATCCTTGAGAAGAAAAGAAATATTTTACCACTTCTTCGGTCAGTCAAGAATGATCACAGTAAAAACTAGCTCACAATGAGAATAAATATTTCGAATGCAACATCCTTGAGAAGAAAAGAAATACTTTACCACTTCTTCGGTCAGTCAAGAATGACCACAGTAAAAACTAACTCACAGTGAGAATAAATATTTCGAATGCAACATCCTTGAGAAGAAAAGAAATATTTTACCACTTCTTCGGTCAGTCAAGAATGACCACAGTAAAAACTAACTCACAGTGAGAATAAATATTTCGAATGCAACATCCTTGAGAAGAAAAGAAATATTTTACCACTTCTTCGGTCAGTCAAGAATGACCACAGTAAAAACTAACTCACAATGAGAATAAATATTTCGAATGCAACATCCTTGAGAAGAAAAGAAATACTTTACCACTTCTTCGGTCAGTCAAGAATGACCACAGTAAAAACTAACTCACAATGAGAATAAATATTTCGAATGCAACATCCTTGAGAAGAAAAGAAATATTTTACCACTTCTTCGGTCAGTCAAGAATGACCACAGTAAAAACTAGCTCACAATAAGAATAAATATTTCGAATGCAACATCCTTGAGAAGAAAAGAAATATTTTACCACTTCTTCGGTCAGTCAAGAATGACCAGAGTAAAAACTAACTCACAGTGAGAATAAATATTTCGAATGCAACATCCTTGACAATGGCTAAAACACTGGCCAAAGATGCTCGGAACAATAAAGTCTCTGGAAAATGTTTATAATCTTTAAATTTAAAAAACGTGAAAATATTAGATTGCTGTAAAAACTCAATAAAAGATAGGTTAAATGAGTGTTTGCTGCCTAAACCTACATTAATATATATATATATATATATATATATATCAACATGCCTTATAGGCATAGAAGAATCCAAAGGTGTATCTTTTGCATATAATGGTAGGATATATGCATATGTTTAGAGCTCTCGTAGAGAGCTCTAAACATATATGCATATAAATACATATAGAGAAAATATAAGAAAAATTAAGACAGACGCGTTATTTCATGGTAATTCGGAAGAAAAGATGATCAAAAGATGATCACCTTTACCATGAAATAACGCGCAAGTCTTAATTTTTCTTATATATATATATATATATATATATATATATATATATATATATATACGCATCGTTCATTCAGCAATGAATTAGAACACACTTAGCTATTAGGTGCGTATAATGATAATATACGCACTAAAAGGTCTGTCTCCTTCTACTGAGTCCCCATAGCTCAAAGGTAGAGTTGCTGACTGATTCCAATTTGGCTGGGTTTCAATCCTGGGTAAAAAGCAATCGGATGTCTAACCGTACTTATGAGCTGTGATACAGCAGAAAACGATCTGTCTGTGGATGACTATATATATATATAAACGTACTTTATTATATATTTTGGGTGGGGCTTTGTTTGTGAATTTCATTCGTGTAAAATCTTCTGTACAATAAAGACGGAAATCTGATGATGGTTTGCCTAAAATAGGCGTACACTTCCGATTTGCCATGAAATAACGTGTCTGCTTTAATTTTTTCTTATATTTGCTCTATATGTATTTATATACATATATATCTAGAGCTCTCTTAGAGAGTTATCCTAACACTGTATGTACTGGATACTCCTTTGGATTCTTTTATATCTACACCGCGTGTTTATATATATATATATATAAAGTTTTGTCTATTTTATGTAATGTTTTTCATATTGTCTGATAAGCTTAATAGCATTATCGTTAAGTGAAGAAAGAAAATTACAATATTCATCCATAATTTTTATTTATAATCCAATCTAAGCTTTCGGCTTACATAAGCCATTTTCAAAGATGTCAAATTACATTATAGCATAACAATTCACGGACAATAATGACAATAAAAAAGTCTGTTTTTGTTGGCATGGGAGATTTCTAAGCAACGACAAACTCGTGCCTACAAGACGCTGGAAGCGAATATCACACCACAGCTCATGACGTCACACATGACCACGCGTGAGTGAAAACAAGAAATGTTAAGTATGGGAAGCCATTGAAATAAACCAATGGCTTCAGTTATTAACTATAGACATTTAAGGATATTTGTGGATATTTCATAGTTTATTTTGTTCAGGTTAGGTTTCAACAGTTTTTATGTATATAGCTTCAAGAATTTTTAGTTTTTGTTTATTGTTTTCTATTTATTATAAAATTTTATGGATGTACTTAATCGTTCTGATGTTTTTGATCATCTTTTTTTTAATGTCATATAATTATTCTTATAACATTATCAAAATAAGTTTATTGAGCTTTATGTTTTGGGATTATATAATTTACCTTTATATCCTTTTTCCTTGATAAAATGTTCTATGAAACTTTAAAATAAAAGGTTATTTCATATTTAAACATTTTCTTAACATCGTTCTGATCATTATGCTCGCTACTGTATATATATATATATATATATATATATATGTGTGTGTTTGTGTGTAAGAAATTTGGTGAATCCAATACAGAAAATAAGATTATACCGCCTCACTGTAATTGTAGATCCAGAGAAAACTGTCCGGTTGAAGATAAATGTAGATCTACAAATGTGATCTATCAAACTACCATCTACCCTAAGAAAAACGAAGAGAAATATGAAGTTTATATCGGAATTTCGGCGAAATTTGGAAACAAAGACTTTATACACATAGACAATCCTTTACTGACCATAATTTAAGGTATCAAACAGCCCTCTCCTGAAAATACTGGGAATTGAAAGGGAAAGCTGATAGGCATGACACGTAACCCTAAAATCTTAGGTGATGAATGTATCTTTGGTTAACAGAAAAAAAATAAGATTTTGAAATTTCAGTATCAGAATGTACTCCTGAATAAACGTAAAGAAATCATTAGTATGTGCCGTCACTGTAATAAATTTTAAATTTCAATAATCATCTCCTTTTTCAATTTATTCACAATAGAATTTGTCCTTTACATAAACTAAATTTTAATATTTGGTGAATCAGTAACCTTTTCCCTCCTACCTACGTCTACTAACCCAATGATCAAGCTACATACCTACCATTACCAAACTTTACTAAAATTCCCCTGTTTCAACCCTTTAGCAACCAAAATTCCCCACCCTTTCCTTTACTATCTCCTGCTTTCGGCATAAGAATTTTTCGCCATTCTTTCAATAAACGTGGTTGACAATGCATATCTTGAGCTGACATGTTGAAATAGCTATTCTTCACTTTAAATATTATTTATACAGATATACATGACTGTGCAAAAGTATTAGGACAAGAAGTAGTTAATGTTTTATGAAGCATATTGACAGAAAATAAACAATTTAATTTAAGTGATTTTATTTGATTTACTCAACAAATGCTTTAACAAGAAAAAATACTTGTTACAAAATAAATTTAATATTTAGTACAATAACCTTTTGCTTTGATCACAGCCTTCATTCTGTCAGGCACTGACATCACAAGCTTCTTCATTGTATCTAATGGTATCTCCTGCCAAGCAGCTTGTATTTGTTCCCAGAGTGTGTCTTGCGAAGTAACAATAGATTTATCAAATTTTTATCCAAAATATCCCATAGATGTTCAATACAGTAGTTTCAAAATAATTTGTTTATTAGAAAATAAAAAATATTAATTTTAACCTCTTTTTAATACATTTCTTTTACACTTAGTTTTAAATACTCAATATTTGTTAGAGGTTTACTTGGCTTTACACCCGGTATTTGAATTTTAGTGAGATTTTTAGGAAAATCACCTCTGATCTAATACTACCGGTAGTGTTCAAAAGTGTTAGGACAGGGGTGATTTTAAACTTTATTTTTATACCTCATAAAAGATAAAACAGTTCTTGTGCTAATACTTTTGCACAGAACTGTAGATAGATAGATAGATAGATAGATAGATAGATAGATAGATATGAACAGACTGGAGTCGATAGATAGATAGATAGATAGATAGATAGATAGATAGATAGATAGATAGATAGATATGAACAGACTGGAGTAGATAGATAGATAGATAGATAGATAGATAGATAGATAGATAGATAGATAGATAGATAGATAGATATGAACAGACTGGAGTAGATAGATAGATAGATAGATAGATAGATAGATAGATAGATAGATAGATATGAACAGACTGGAGTAGATAGATAGATAGATAGATAGATAGATAGATAGATAGATAGATAGATAGATATGATAGATAGATAGATAGATATGAACAGACTGGAGTAGATAGATAGCTAGATAGATAGATATGAACAGACTGGAGTAGATAGATAGATAGATAGATAGATAGATAGATAGATAGATAGATAGATAGATAGATAGATAGAACAGACTGGAATAGATAGATAGATAGATAGATAGATAGATAGATAGATAGATAGAAAGAAAGAAAGAAAGAAAGAAAGAAAGAAAGAATATGGGCTACCGATGGAGTAGAATTTATCAGCAACATCGATGGCATTGAGTACAAAATATACTTTTCCCGCCTCTTTTTGCATGATGCGCCCTCTGGAAATAGACATTTATACTACGATTTGAACGTCTCTTCTGCTATTCTAATTATAAAAAAAATAACAGGACTACTTAAATCTATACTCTAGCAACCAGTTTTACTATGTTTGACCCCATAAACCTTACTCATATAATTATTTTTGTCAGTGACTGAAATTTTACTTCAAGGTGACATTGCAAAGCTTTTTAATAATTCCGATAACAAATGAAGAAAAATATATCCAGCTATCTTTTGTTAAGTAACTAGAGATCAATAATTGCTTTCTGCTGATCAACCCCATTGACTGATTTACTGACAAATCTGACAAAATTCAATTATTTAAAAAGAAAATCTCTCTTAAAGATATGAGAATCAAATGTGACCCGACAATTAACTTTTGTCAGTAGTAGAAAATGACGGAAGCTTCTAGTATTTAACAATAAACAATCTATCTCATACTATTTTAAAAATAGAGTACAAACTCGTAACGTTAGGAAAAAAGGAGAAATGAAGGAGAAAAAGAAAGAAGTATGGTGTAAAGAGAAAAGAACAATTCAGCCAGAAAGAAAGAAAGAAAGAAAGAAAGAAAGAAAGAAAGAAAGAAATATAGGATCCAAAATATTAAGAAAGTAAAAAAAGAAAGAAAGAAAGAAAGAAAGAAAGAAAGAAAATATAGGATCCAAAATATTAAGAAAGTAAAAAAAGAAAGAAAGAAAGAAAGAAAGAAATATTGAACGAAAATACAGGATCCAAAATATTAAGAAAGAAAGAAAAAAGAAAGAAAGACAGAAAGAAATAAAATACAGGAATAAAATAAGAAAGAAAGACAGAAAGAAAGAAAATACAGGATCCAAAATATTAAGAAAGAAAGAAAGAAAGAAAGAAAGAAAGAAAGAAAGAAAGAAAAAAGAAAGAAAATACAGGATCCGAAATGTTAAGAAAGAAAGAAACAAAGAATAAAAGAAAAAAAGAAAGATAATAAAAAAAGAAAGAAAGAAAATACAGCAGTAAAATAAGAAAGAAAGAAAGAAAGAAAGAAAATAACAGGATCCAAAATATTAAGAAAGAAAGAAAGAAAGAAAGAAAGAAAGAAAGAAAATACAGGATCCAAAATATTAAGAAAGAAAGAAAGAAAGAAAGAAAGAAAGAAAGTCAAAATAATAAGTCTACTAGCAGTGTGTTACGTTTTGAAACATGTGTGCAAAAATTATTTCAGACCTCACTGGACATGGGAACTGAACCATTCCTCTAGAAGATTGATACATCTTGTAAAAATGAGTGAAAAAAGTGATTTTAGACGTCAGCAGGGTGATACATCTTGGAACAACTGTAAGAAAGTGATTGAATCGTCAGTAGACCGGGAAAACGAACGCACCTTCCAACGTCTTGGAACATGCGTGAGAAAAAGAACTTCAGACGTCAGTGAACCGTGCCAAGGATTCTGTTTAGAGGTTGATGGTCTCTCTTGCCTTCAATCTGTCCTGTGACTATCAACTTTTCCAAGCCCTCTTTCATCATTATAATTACCAGGTAGTCTTTGAACTTGTTAGTAAATTTATTATTTTTTGTTATCTATCCTAAACCATCTTATTTATTTACTCATGTTCGCTAGGCAGCTTATGCATTGTTTTCCTTTCTCACTTATTGCCTTAAACTGTGAGCATTTCATTATCCAAGCAGTATGTCCTCATTGTGAGCTCCTAGAAATTTCAACGGTCTCTTCCTGATATTAAATACAATTGTTCTTTGTGTTTCTATTTTCTCAAAAAATCGTTGTTGCTTATCTTTTCAGTACATGTCATTCTCAGCATCCTTCAGTAGAACCATATTTTAGTTGATTGGATTGTCTTCTTCATCTGCGGTAACAACATTCACTGTCATAGGGTAGTATTGATATGACGTAAAATCACAATACTCTTTTCTACGGGATAACTAGACATCTGTTTGACCTCATCCAGTCTTTCCTCTCTAACCGCACATTGAAGGTGGTATTAAATGGGCATGCCTCCCAAAACTACCATACGAACGCGGGCGTCCCTCAAGGTTCTATCCTAGGTCCCACGCTCTTTCTGATCTACATTAATGATCTCCCCGACACCATTAGATCCCAAGTTGGCATGTATGCCGATAACACAACAATCTATTCTCGCATCGATCAAAAACCAGGTGTGGACGACAAGGTGAGCCTCGCTGCCGTACTTGAAAGGGACCTCCAATCCGTAGTGGCCTGGGGTAGGAAATGGTTGGTAAATTTCAATGCCTCTAAAACGAAGCTGTTATCAACTAATCACCACAGACAATCGCATCTACCTCCCATTAGCATGGGACAGGCTGGCCTCCCAGAGAGTAAAATACTACGCCTCCTTGGCCTTACCCTTTCGGCGGACCTCAAATGGAATGACTATATCGAATCCATTGCCAAATCTGCTGCTATGAAAGTCGGCTCTCTGTGCAGGGCCCGGAAGTTTTTCCCACCTGAATCTATTCTGCACGTATACAAATCTACCATCCGCCCGTGTATAGAATATTGCTGCCATATCTGGTCATGTGCCCCTGCTGCTCTCCTTGGGCTTCTTGACAAAATACAAAGGAGGATCTGTAACGTGGTTGATACTGACTTGGCAGACCGGCTGCAACCACTCTCTCACCGGCGTGATGTGGCTTCCCTGTGCCTCTTCTTCAAGTACTTTCATGGCTTCTGCTCCGATGAGCTTAGATCTCTGGTGCCGCCTAAGCATGAATTTACACGAGATACTAGATTAGCAACTAGATCCCACCCTTTTACAGTTAAACAAATAAGATGTAACCGTAAATTCTACTCCAACAGCTTCTTTTCTCGTGCTTCCCGCCTGTGGAACTCCCTTCCACAAGTCTGCTTTCCCGACAGCTACAATCTCCAGGTGTTTAAATGTAGGGTCAATAGACACCTCCTATCACACTAATTCCCAATTATTCCCAGAACACTCTCATCTACCCAACCCCCATTCTCTGTATCCTTACCCGCCTATCACCCACCCTCTGACATTTCATATATTTGATCATCCTTTCTCCACTCTATGTAGCCCCCTGCGCAGTAGTGGCAGTGACATGCCTTGCTCGGGGTGAAACGCTTATAAAAAAAAATATTCCGTTTCTTTTTGTCATTTATCACAAAGCGTGTGACGATTTCCGTGTCAGACTTCACGTCCTTTGTTAAAGCACCACCCTTAGAGTTAGGTACACAATAGAGTTTAAAACGATACCGAGGAATTCATATAGCTGGGGGTCTGTAAAGATCCCTGTCTCTTATTTTGCCTCCAAATGTCTAAAGACTCTTTCAACTATATTACTTGTTTGAAAGAAGGCCCTGCAAAGTGAGATGCTTAACCTGTAAAAAAGAAAAAAACGATGATGAGTGGGGTCAAAAAGTTCAGTGTGACGCTCCCCAGCAGAGCAGCTGTGTTTTTTTTCTTCTTCGGTCGCCTGAAGGAAATAGATTCCGTGGCTCCCTTTCTCGACCGTTACACTGGTTAGTTCTGAAAAAAAAAAAACACCAACTAAGCCGCGCCTACTTCAACTTCCTCTTTGCCAGTCCGACTGTCTATCTGTCAATCCCTACATCCAACTCACGCTATGGGCGCTCAGTAGAAGAAGGTGGACTTAAGCATGTTAAATACAATGTAAACAAATGTCAGTAGACGAAAGTGTTCAAATTCATTACTTAATGATATATTTATTTATCTGTAAATTCAAATAATATTTAGAGAAGAGAATAGCTATTTCAACATGACTTCACTTCTCTGGGTTCTGGTGGCACCCCGATTTTTATGCTATTCCAATACGGCCAAAATTTGCATGGTGCAAATATCGTGTCGTTTTGGACGAGATAGGCGCGCAGAAATTGTGTATTCAATAGCGGCCATTTTATTTTGTCATCACTTTGCAGGCAAGACATGTTCGCGCTCTTTTAGAATTCCTAGTCCTGTCTTTCGTTACACCAACGGCATTCAAAAAATATACAGGTTGAAAATCCATTTTTTGAGAACGGAATGTATCGGTTTTCAGATATTTTTGCAGATTTTGCAATCCAGGCTATTTAATCTAGAAAATGGGGCAGCATGGTAATGGGTCACAAGCATAAACCAGATATTTTTTTTAATCATATCACCCCAAGAAAGGCGGTGACGCCACTGATGCCCATGGGGCTACTTAAGAGTAGAATGATTGGAAAAGAGAAAACCGGGAACCACACCCTAAACAAGAAACAAGGGATGAGCCTCTTCACCTGTTCAAAAGACGTGGGTGGGCGTGAACCGGGCGGTAGTTGAGTCTATCTACTCCAATTGAGAAAAAAATAAAAAGAGAAAAGAAAAATAAGTGAAAGAAGATTGGAAAAAAAAAGAAGAAAGCCGGGAACCACATCCTAAACAGGAAACAATTGATGAACCTCTTCACCTGTTCAATAGACGTGGGTGGAGTGTGAACCGGGCGATAGTTTAGTCTATCTACTATAATTGAAAAAAAAAGGTGTGTCAGGATTGGAAAAGAGAAAACCGGAAACCACATCCTAAACTGGAAACAAGGGATGAGCCTCTTCACCTGTTCAATAGACGTGGGTGGAGTGTGAACTGGGCGATATTTTAGTCTATCTACTCTAATTGAAAAAAAAAGGTGTGTCAAGATTGGAAAAGAGAAAACCGGAAACCACATCCTAAACAGGAAACAAGGGATGAGCCTCTTCACCTGTTCAAAAGACGTGGGTGGGCGTGAACCGGGCGGTAGTTGAGTCTATCTACTCCAATTGAGAAAAAAATAAAAAGAGAAAAGAAAAATAAGTGAAAGAAGATTGGAAAAAAAAGATGAAAGCCGGGAACCACATCCTAAACAGGAAACAATTGATGAACCTCTTCACCTGTTCAATAGACATGGGTGGAGTGTGAACCGGGCGATAGTTTAGTCTATCTACTCTAATTGAAAAAAAAAAGGTGTGTCAGGATTGGAAAAGAGAAAACCGGAAACCACATCCTAAACTGGAAACAAGGGATGAGCCTCTTCACCTGTTCAATAGACGTGGGTGGAGTGTGAACTGGGCGATATTTTAGTCTATCTACTCTAATTGAAAAAAAAGGTGTGTCAAGATTGGAAAAGAGAAAACCGGAAACCACATCCTAAACAGGAAACAAGGGATGAGCCTCTTCACCTGTTCAATAGACTTGGGTGGAGTGTGAACCAAGCGATAGTTTAGTCTATCTACTCTAATTGAAAAAAAAAGTGGGTCAAGATTGGAAAAGAGAAAACCGGAAACCACATCCTAAACATGAAACAAGGGATGAGCCTCTTCACCTGTTCAATAGACGTGGGTGGTGTGTGAACTGGGCGATATTTTAGTCTATCTACTCTAATTGAAAAAAAAAGGTGTGTCAAGATTGGAAAAGAGAAAACCGGGAACCACACCCTAAACAAGAAACAAGGGATGAGCCTCTTCACCTGTTCAAAAGACGTGGGTGGGCGTGAACCGGGCGGTAGTTGAGTCTATCTACTCCAATTGAGAAAAAAATAAAAAGAGAAAAGAAAAATAAGTGAAAGAAGATTGGAAAAAAAAGAAGAAAGCCGGGAACCACATCCTAAACAGGAAACAATTGATGAACCTCTTCACCTGTTCAATAGACGTGGGTGGAGTGTGAACCGGGCGATAGTTTAGTCTATCTACTATAATTGAAAAAAAAAAGGTGTGTCAGGATTGGAAAAGAGAAAACCGGAAACCACATCCTAAACTGGAAACAAGGGATGAGCCTCTTCACCTGTTCAATAGACGTGGGTGGAGTGTGAACTGGGCGATATTTTAGTCTATCTACTCTAATTGAAAAAAAAAGGTGTGTCAAGATTGGAAAAGAGAAAACCGGAAACCACATCCTAAACAGGAAACAAGGGATGAGCCTCTTCACCTGTTCAAAAGACGTGGGTGGGCGTGAACCGGGCGGTAGTTGAGTCTATCTACTCCAATTGAGAAAAAAATAAAAAGAGAAAAGAAAAATAAGTGAAAGAAGATTGGAAAAAAAAGATGAAAGCCGGGAACCACATCCTAAACAGGAAACAATTGATGAACCTCTTCACCTGTTCAATAGACATGGGTGGAGTGTGAACCGGGCGATAGTTTAGTCTATCTACTCTAATTGAAAAAAAAAAGGTGTGTCAGGATTGGAAAAGAGAAAACCGGAAACCACATCCTAAACTGGAAACAAGGGATGAGCCTCTTCACCTGTTCAATAGACGTGGGTGGAGTGTGAACTGGGCGATATTTTAGTCTATCTACTCTAATTGAAAAAAAAGGTGTGTCAAGATTGGAAAAGAGAAAACCGGAAACCACATCCTAAACAGGAAACAAGGGATGAGCCTCTTCACCTGTTCAATAGACTTGGGTGGAGTGTGAACCAAGCGATAGTTTAGTCTATCTACTCTAATTGAAAAAAAAAGTGGGTCAAGATTGGAAAAGAGAAAACCGGAAACCACATCCTAAACATGAAACAAGGGATGAGCCTCTTCACCTGTTCAATAGACGTGGGTGGTGTGTGAACTGGGCGATATTTTAGTCTATCTACTATAATTGAAAAAAAAAGGTGTGTCAAGATTGGAAAAGAGAAAACCGGAAACCACATCCTAAACATGAAACAAGGGATGAGCCTCTTCACCTGTTCAATAGACGTGGGTGGAGTGTGAACTGGGCGATATTTTAGTCTATCTACTCTAATTGAAAAAAAAAGGAGTGACAAGATTGGAAAAGAGAAAACCGGAAAAATAGTTAAGTCTCCAATTGAGAACAAAAAAAAAAAAAGTGAAAATCCCCTGAATATAGTTTCATAGAAATAGTATATACACTGAAGGTAGTTTTATATAAAATTTAATACATTTTGTACTTATACAGATTGAGCTAATGTGAATGCAATGGATTCAACTGGAATTCGAACTCGGCTCCCCGGTTTCTCGTTCCGAGCCGAATTTTTAAATCGTGAAATTAAGATTTCGTGTAAAAAATATTTTGTACTTTCTCCCATACGTGATACACGACTGACTGGGCAGAAGATTATCCCGCAGCAGGTTGCCATTGCTTTCTGCGGTACACTGGTTGCCAACCAAGGCTTTAGAACACAATCTGTCCTGTTATTCGACTCATAGCTAGAGGGGGGAAGAGATGTATTATATTTTTAAGTAGTAATTAGTGGCGGATCAGTTTATTACTTCATAACAATATAAAACTGATACCCCACTTTATGCCCAGTAAAAGCCTTAATCATGTTTTCGATTATTATATTCAGTCAGTCAGTTAAGTGCCATACGTGATACACGCTTGCTCGTTCATGTCTCGAAAGAGACATGACTGACTGGGCAGAAGATTATCCCGCAGCAGATTGCCATTGCTTTCTGCAGTAGACTGGTTGTCGACCAAGGCTATAGAACGCAATCTGTCCTGCTATTTAACCCATAACTGGAAGGAGGAGCCGGATTAATATCTTTCCCAAGGGTATTTGCGCGTAAGTGAATACAATGGATTCAACTGGAATTCGAACTCGCTCCCCGGTTTCTCGTTCCGAGCCGATATCCACTGTACCACAACGCACATTCTGTACGTGTACAATAAACATGATTTTTATTTACAGAAATAGATAAATGCCGGATATTTTGACATCTTCAACAATATTTATAGAGAACGTAAGTAATACACGAACTAATGTGTTAATCTTATGATCGCCTAAAAAATACTAATTTTCTAAACCCACCATCTTTATTTTATGGCCTTGAAATTACAACTGTCTCTAATTAAGACTCTAATTATAAATTGCTTTTTATCTTTATTTTCTTCAGAACCTCCATATTCCTTAAATTTTCGCACATGGCATTCTCAGTATCCATCTGTAGAACTATATCTTTCTTGCCTAAAATCTCTTTATTATGTGTGAGAAAATTGTTCTTCATTCACTTACATGTGGGAGAAATCTCATTACATGTCTTTTCAGAAATGTTTTCATTGTTTCTCACGAAAATTTCATGTCTGTTAATATCATCGCTTAAATGCTGGAAGGCATCTTATGCTTTTCCATTGCGACAAATATAAAGAAACAAATTATGTTCAAGATTGGCCAACAATGGTATAAAAGGTGGAAATGATGTAAATTGAAGAAAGAAAGAAAGAAAATACAGGATCCAAAATATTAAGAAAGAAAGAAAGAAATAAAGAAGAAAGAAAGAAAGAAAATACAGGATTTAAAAACTAAGAAAGAAAGAAAGAAAGAAAAAAAGAAAGAAAGAAAGAGAAAGAAAGAAAGAAAATACAGAAGTAAAAAAAAGAAAGAAAGAAAGAAAGAAAATACAGGCTCCCAAATCTTAAGAAAGACAGAAAGAAAATATAAGAGTAAATAAGAAAAAAGAAAGAAAGAGAGAAAGAAAAAAAGAAAATACAGGATCCAAAATATTAAGAAAGAAAGAAAGAAAGAAAGAAAGAAAGAAAGAAAGAAAGAAAGAAAAAAATACAGGATTTAAAAAATTAACAAAGAAAGAAAGAAAGAAAGAAAGAAAGAAAGAAAGAAAGAAAGAAAATACAGGATTTAAAAAATTAAGAAAGAAAGAAAGAAAGAAAGAAAATACAGAAGTAAAAAAAGAAAGAAAGAAAGACAGAAAGAAAATATAAGACTAAATAAGAAAAAAGAAAGAAAGATAGAAAGAAAAAAAGAAAATACAGGATCCAAAATATTAAGAAAGAAAGAAAGAAAGAAAGAAAGAAGAAAGAAAGGAAGAAGATACAGGATGTAAAAAATTAACAAAGAAAGAAAGAAAGAAAGAAAGAAAATACAGAAGTAAAAAAAGAAAGAAAGAAAGACAGAAAGAAAATATAAGAGTAAATAAGAAAAAAGAAAGAAAGATAGAAAGAAAAAAAGAAAATACAGGATCCAAAATATTAAGAAAGAAAGAAAGAAAGAAAGAAAGAAAATACAGGATTTAAAAAATTAACAAAGAAAGAAAGAAAGAAAATACAGAAGTAAAAAAAGAAAGAAAGAAAGAAAATACAGGCTCCAAAATCTTAAGAAAGAAAGACAGAAAGAAAATATAAGACTAAATAAGAAAAAAGAAAGAAAGTTAGAAAGAAAAAAAGAAAATACAGGATCCAAAATATTAAGAAAGAAAGAAAGAAAGAAAATACACGATTTAAAAAATTAAAAAAGAAAGAAAGAAAGAAAATACAGAAGTAAAAAAAGAAAGAAAGAAAGAAAGAAAATACAGGCTCCAAAATCTTAAGAAAGAAAGACAGAAAGAAAATATAAGAGTAAATAAGAAAAAAGAAAGAAAGAGAGAAAAAAAAAAGAAAATACAGGATCCAAAATTTTAAGAAAGAAAGAAAGAAAGAAAGAAAGAAGAAAGAAAGGAAGAAGATACAGGATGTAAAAAATTAACAAAGAAAGAAAGAAAATACAGAAGTAAAAAAAGAAAGAAAGAAAGAAAGACAGAAAGAAAATATAAGAGTAAATAAGAAAAAAGAAAGAAAGAAAGAAAATAGAGTGAAAATAATAAGTAAGAAAGAAAAAAGTAAAAAGAATGTCCTCACTATAAAAGATGTAAATGATGCAAACTGATGAAAGAATGAGAAAAATGGGCGAAAAAAGAAAGAAAAAAACATATTTCTGAGAATCTAAAAACTGATAAAAACTGATACTGTTTTTATAGTATTAACGACATTGATGACTGAATTTCCTTTACATAAGGGATTCTGAACGTGACGCAGTTTCAGTATTAGAGGCAGCGCTGGGAAAATATGAAATTTTTATGAAAAGAAAGACAAGCATTCAGTGGTTGGGAACTGAATTTTGTTCAGGCTTGACTGATTCTTTCTAGAAATCTTCAGAAATTTAAACGGTTACCACTCGAGGTTTTGAATAAGATAATTAGAAATATTGCCTAAGGTTGGTAACTCGTAAAAGATAGTAACGAAAAACTGGAAATTAAATGAGCAACTTGTCAGTGAGAAGAAAATATTTTATAAATTGTTGAACTGGTTAAAACAGTGTTTGCGCGCGTGCATATATTTTTGTGACAAAATTTGATTGGATTTTTTGGATGTGACTGAATGAAAATATTTGTATCGCTTGGAGATTACCGTGTAATATATTACCATGATTCGGAAAAAATATGATTGACATCAAAGGCAAAAAGCACAGGCAATGGCCGACAAAAACGTGATTGACATCAAAGGCATAGAACAGATGCAATGACCGACAAAGATATAATTGACATCAAAGGCAGAGAGCACGGGCGATGGCCGACAGAGATATGATTGACATCAAAGGCAGAAAACAAGGTAGCAGCCGACAAAGATATGATCAACAGCAAAATCAAAAACCTACACAAATATGATTGAAATCAAAGGCAGAAAACTCAAGGTAACAACAAAAGCTTAAATGATAATGGCCGACAAAGATATGTTTGACCTCAATTGAGCAACAGCCCGAAGGTCTAGTGAATTTGGAAGTTTTTGTTTATGTAAGTTTGGGGTTGCAAAGAAAATAAGTCAGAACACAGAAAGAAAGAAAGAAAGAAAGAAAGAAAGAACAGAGAACTCTCGATGGTTAACAACTCCCCAACAGCTCCTGCGTGTGCACAATCTCTCTCCGGTCATTCCTCCTCTAAACAACCGTCACCGACGAAGAATAAAAATATAATTTTATATTTTTACATATAGTTATTCTTCGTTTGTCCATCAAGACGATCAATCACCGTTGTTTGTCCAGAGAATTAGATTATAAAACGACCGAAACACCTCCTTTAGGAGCCGTATGACGTAGAAGATCATGGCTTTCCTCTACTTCCTAAACTTTCTATCGCTTACCAATTTTTCTCTTTTTAATATACCCCAACACTGCTGCGTCAACACTGCATCCTTTTAGAATATTTTGGGCATTATGGTGCATCAAACTCAGAACGATAAATTGGGGAGCCGAGTTCGAATTCCAGTTGAAATCGTTTCATTCACTTATGCGCAAATACTTTTGGGAAAGGTATTAATCCGTCTCTTCCCGCCAGTTATGTGTTAAATAATAGGACAGATTGGGTTCTGTAGCATTGGCTGCCAACAAATCTACCGCAGAAAGCAATGGCAACCTACTGCGGGAAAATCTTCTGCCCTGTCAGTCATGTCTTTTTCGAAACATGGTCACCCAAAGCGTATATCACTTATGGAACTTAACTGAGTGATTAAATATAATAGTTGAAACATGATTAAAACTTCTACTGGTCATAAAGTGGGGGATCAGTTTTATGTTGTTAGGAAGTAATAAACTGATCTCCCTATAATTATTACTTAATAATATAAGTACATCTCTTCTCCCTCTAGCTATGAGTCAAATAACAAGACAGATTGGGTTCTATAGCCTTGGTCGGCAACCAGTCTACCGCAGAAAGCAATGGCAACCTACTGCGGGATAATCTTCTACCCAGTCAGTCATGTCTCTTTCGAAACATGATCACCCAAACGTTATTATTAACAGAGTGGAGTTATACAGAGTAAATTAGACAGATGTTCTATGTTCACTGTACATTAAATGTTCATTTCTTGATAATGGCTTATGTAAGCCGAAAGCTCAGACCTGATAAAAAAATCAACAATTATTGCGATTTCTTGTCGTCTTTCCGTGACAACACTAACAAGCTAATCAGATCATACGAATGGATCTTACACAAAATAAATAAAAACAGAACTTGTCTATATTATTCAATGAAACCTGTATATATATATATATATATATATATATATATATATATATATATATATATATATATGTAGTAAAATGTTGTAATTTGCTTGAAGCATTGTGTAAAATAGTTGTATGGGTTATGTCTTGAAGGCTGTCGCAATCCGTTGAATGAAATAAAGGAAGGTAAGGAAGTGTTTGTATTACCTATTTATTAAATATTAATATTTCGAGATTAAAATCTCATCATCAGAATGGCAGAGAAGCATTTGACTGTCCGAACTTCGTCGCGGACCCTCTATGAATGGTTGATGAGAAGTGTTAAACTGTTGCTGTACGTGTGTGTGTGTGGGGGTGGGGTAATGTAATGTAATAAATAGGTCATACAAACACTTCCTTACCTTCCGCAGAAGACGTCAACAATACGACAACCCGAAAAAAGCAAAATTGTGAGGGAGTTTTTAAGACTAGATTTTTTGGCTGAAAACAAAAAACTTTCGCTGTCCAATGACTCCAGGCGACTCTTTCATATGTGTGACTCTCTCCGACTGACTTTCTGCTCCACAAAAGTGTCATTGACGAAGAATAAGAATATAAGATTATATATATGTTCCTTATTATTTTGTAGTAGTAGTAGTATGTCATCCTGGGTTTTATATTCAGTGTGTGCCAATACCGTGCAAATTGTTACAAGATGATTATTTGTTTCTGAATTTTTAGTTTAAAAAAAGAAAAGTATTAATCCCTTGATGCAAATGTAAAAACATTCTTTGTCATTATTCGAGTAAATTTCATTAGCTCGTGAATTTAGCAACACGGTAATTGTGGATTCAATCCCTTGCTCATATAGTACAGAATTAGACTCAATTGATACAGTGCGGGCAATAATTGAGTAGTTCTACATTTTAACAAGAGCTGGTATTCCTATACATAGACATCAGTACGGAAATAGTCTATCCCGTTGATGAAATAAGCTTTCAGTTTGAAAATCCCAAAAGGTGACTGCTTCAAACTCAAAAAACAAAAAAAGATCACGCGTTTTGTCGAAGCTAAAAAAAATAACCGATATAAAGTCTGACTGAAAATGTAAATATTACTAAAAGTAATATAATAATTTAATAAAATTTTTAATTATTATTTATTAAATTTATTGTATATTTTTATTTTAAGATGGAGTATTTACGCCACGGGATTGTGTGTTCTGAACTCAACGAAAGACGACCCCTTTTGACGAAGCGCCAAAACATTCACAGATTTTAAGTTTGACTGCGAAATGTAAATATTTCTAAAAGCAAAATAACAATTTAATATAATTAGAAATTAATATTTATTTCATACATAATATATGGTATGACTTTAAGATGGCGTATTTCCACCATGGCGTCCTGAACACAAGGAAAACTGACGCGTCTTGACAAAGCTCCAAAAATGTAATATAATTTGCAATTGGTATCAATTTCATTTAATATATATGCATATATATATATTATTGTTTGAAGTTAAATAGGTGTTGTTTATTAAAATGTACAACATAATTATTTTATGGTAACTCAAATATTGAATCCATAATTTCCGAGTATTTTCGAATTTAAACATGATATATATTTTCATTTTTTGTTTCTGCTATCAAATGAACAAATCTTTCTCAAGTTGTGTTAGTTATTTATTATTTATTATTTATTTAGTTATTTAGGTACTATTTATTCATTTAGGTACTATTTATTTAGGTACTATTTATTTAGTTATTTAGGTACTATTCATTCATTTAGGTACTATTTATTTAGTTATTTAGGTACTATTCATTCATTTAGGTACTATTTATTTAGTTATTTAGGTACTATTTATTCATTTAGGTACTATTTATTTAGTTATTTACACCCAATGGTGTGTAGGGCAGTAACTTTTTGTTACTGTTTCCGTAACAAATTGCTTTTATGAGACAGAGTTTTTAGCTCTGCGTCCAACCCCCAAACTTGAAGGACCGGTGGACCATTCCTGGTCCTTACGTTTATAGCTCTTGGTAATCACAAATGGTCACCCATCTAAGTAATGACTAGGCTCGATGTTGCTTAACTTCGGTGATTGGACGAGAACCGGTGTATTAAACACGATGTAGCCGTAGACATTTATTTTTAAGTACTATTTATTTAGGTACTATTTATTTATTTAGGTACTATTTATTCATTTAGGTACTATTTATTTAGGTAATATTTCGTAATTTTCTTTACTGTATAGTGCTTTTGTTTCAAACAGTTAAGTACCATACATGATACACGCTTGGGCGATCATGTCTTGAAATAGACATGACTGACTAGAAAGAAGATTTTCCCGCAGTAGGCAGTCATTATTTTCTGCGCTAGACTGGTTGACAAACAAGGCTATAGAACCCAGTCTGTCCTGCTAATTAATCCATATCTGTAAGGAGAAGAGATGGATTATATTGTATTATTATAGTAATAAATACTAATTAGTTGGGGATCAGTTTATTACTTCATGACAATAGAAAAATGATCCCCCACTTTATATCTAGTAGAATTTTTACTTCTCTTTCTAACTATTATATCCAGTCAGTTAATTAAGTTCCATACGTGATATACGCTTGGGTGATCATGTCTCGAAAGAGACATGACTGAGCAGAAGATTTTCCTGCAGGAAGTTTTTTTTTAATCAATTCACCCCAAGTAAGGCATTTTACTACCACTGTTACACAGAGGGGGTTACATAGGGGAAAGTGATAAAAAAGAGGGGTTAGTTATAGGAAATGTCAGGAGGAGGGTAATAGACGGATGAGAATACCGGTGTGATGGGGGTGGAGTGGATGTGGAAAAGAGCTTGAGAAAATGGATGCGAGGTAGTTTAGATCGGAGATGTCTATTGACCTTACATTTAAATTCCTGGAGATTGTAGCTGTCGAGGAAGCAAATATATGGAATGGAAATTCCACAGGTGGGAAGTGCGAGAAAAGAAGCTATTAATTAAGGTTACATTTTATTGGTTTCACTGTAAAAGGGTGGGACCTATTTGCTAATCTAGTAGTTCGTGTAAATTCATTCCTATGGGAACCAGTGACTAAGTCGGTATTGATCACATTACAGATTCTCCGTTGAATTTTGTCAAGAACCCCGAGGTGAATAGTAGAGGCACCCGACCAGATGTGGCAGTATTATTCAATACATGGGCGAATGATAGATTTATATATGTGCAGGATAGATTCAGACGGAAAAAAACCCTCCTGGCCCCGCACAGTGAACTGATATTCTTAGCAGCGAATTTAGCTGTTGCCATTACTTTCTGCGGTAGGCTGGTTTCCAACCCAGGCTATAGAACCCAATCTGTCCTGCTATCTAACCCATAACTGCAGGGGGAAGCGACGGTGTCATACCTTTCCCAAAGATATTTGCGTGTAAGTGATTGTAAGGAATTCAACTGAAATTCGAACTCGGCTCTCTGATTTCCCGTTCCGAACTGATTTTTTTTATCTATACTTAAAAACCGTTTATTTATTTATTTCCATCTTTGGGCTTCTAAAACACGTAATCTGTATATATAGTATTTTGTAGTGGAGGGGACATCTTTTTAAGTAATATCTTTATGTAGTATTTAGTTGCTTATTTTATATTGTTCATGTTAATATAATTAAATTTAATTTCACTTAAAGCCTCGTATTGACATGCTTGGGAACTCCTCGAGATACGGAACAATTATTCAAAAACACTCCCAAAATCTCATGACATGTTTTCTAAAAGTGATAGTATTTTTATAATACCTGTTTGTTTGTTTTTTGTTGATTTTTTTTTTTTGTTGATTATTTTTTATTTTTTTTATTTTTACTTAAAGCCTCGTCCTGACATGCTTGGAAACTCCTTAATGTCTCGTATTGACATGCGTTGGAACTACTTAAAGCCTCGTCCTGACATGCTTGGAAACTCCTTAATGTCTCGTATTGACATGCGTTGGAACTACTTAAAGCCTCGTCCTGACATGCTTGGAAACTCCTTAATGTCTCGTATTGACATGCGTTGGAACTCCTTAAAGCCTCGTCCTGACATGCTTGGAAACTCCTTAAAGCCTCGTATTGACATGCTTGGAAACCAAGTTACTTGGATATAGAAGTGGATTAGTTCAAGTGACTTGACCCAAAGAGCTGTGAGTTCAATACCAGGCTACAGCAGAGGTGAACAAGTAACTTAGAGGGTTAGATGAAGATAACTCATGACTACAGAAAAAAGGTTTTACGCAAGGAATGAGAATTGTTCGGTTCTAAATTCCTAGCACCTGAAGAAGGCCGGAGCGTACAATTCCCGAAACGTCGTACAAATGGTAACAAAGATGAAGACAATAGATAGAATAATGTAAACAGTGTAAATCCTATTAATATTAATCTAGAGGGATCGATGTAAATAGAGTCATCTATTTACATAGCGAAATATATATATTTCCAAATAAAACTCCGAAAGATTACATATGCCGTATGACCATTTCAACAAGGAAAAACCTCACTTCTTCAGCGGCAAAATTAATTTATTATGCAAATACATTTACTGGAAGTTTGCTCAAAAAGAAAATTATTTCCGGAAGTTTACGTGAAAGAAAGAAAAAAGAAAGAATAATGGGAGGAGGGGCGTTAAAAAGAGAGTGGATTATGTTAGAAGGTTGCCGTCTAGACATTGATAAGGAGGGTAGGGAAGAAGGGGAAAATAAAACAACGGGGTAGACGGAGAAAGAGTTCAAGTAGTTAACAATATATATATATATATATATATGTGTGTGTGTGTGTGTGTGTGTGTGTGTGTGTGTGTGTGTGTGTGTGTGTGTGTGTGTGTGACATGAATATTTTCTGATAATTGATAATCAGAGAAAAGACTTTTTCGGAAAGAGATGTCTCCTGTGTGTTGAATAATCCGAATGAATCATATGTTTCGCCATCGTAGCTCGCTCACCTAGCTAATTTTTCTCCTGTATTTTTGCAAAGTTTTCTCACCTCTACTGCAGGCATTTGCACGTGTCATTGATGTCATAAAAGTACTGCTAATTTTTATCTGACATTTTGCAAAAGAATGAAGCTCAGTGCCAGAAGTCACATTCTAATCATAGTTTTCGCAAAAAAATATGCGCAACCCTACTGGAGATTTTGTGGTGTAAACTTGTCATTTTTACTGAGAATCTCCACACTATTGATAACATTGGACAGTCAAGTTAAGTGCCATACGTGATATACGGCATGTCTCGAAAGAGACATGACTGACTGCGCAGAAAATTTTAACGAAGTAGATTGCCATCCATTACTTTCTGCAGGAGACTGGTTGCAAAACCAAAGCTGCACAACTTAATCTGTCCTGTTATTTAATCCATAGCTGGAGGGAAGAAACGCATTAATATATTTCTAAAAGATATTCGTGCGTAAGTGAATTTAACTGGATTTTAATTCTGCTGATTTCTCGTTCTGAGTTGATATCTCGACAACGCACATCCAACATTAGACAACAAAAATCATTTAAGAAATACTGACTGATTTTTTTAATTTATTTTTTTATTTTATTTGGCTGTCTAAATGATTTTCTCTGTGGTGATAACCAGAAATCGTATTAACAAACTCATCTTGATACGAAAAGAGTAATCATCATATTGAGTCAACAGACATAACTAGGAATATGCGCTGTGGTTCAATGGATATCGCTTCAGAATAAAAAAAATCGGAGAGCCGAGTTCGAATTCCACGCTTGGCGATCATGTCTCGAAAGAGACATGACTAACTGGGCAGAAGATTATCCCGGAATAGGTTGCCATTGTTTTCTGCGGTAGACTGGTTACCAGCCGAGGCTATAGAATCCAATCTGTTCTGTTATTTGACTGATAGCGAGAAGGGGAAGTGATGCATTATATTATTAAGTAGTAATTTGTAGGGGATCAGTTTATTACTTCATAACAATATAAAACTGGTACTCCACTTTATGTCCAGTAGAATCCTTAATCATGTTTTCAACCATTGTATTCAGTCAGTCAGTTAAGGGTCATAAGTGATACACGCTTTGGGAGATCATGTCTGGAAAGATGCATGACTGACCGGGCAGAAGACTATCCCGCATCAGGTTGCCATTGCTTTCTGCAGTAGACTGGTTACCAGCCAAGGCTATAGAACCCAATCTGTCCTGTTATTTGACTCATAGCTACAGGGAGAAGAGATTTATTATATTATTAATTAGTAATTAGTGAGGGATTAGTTTGTTACTTCATAACCATATAAAATGTATCCCCTACTTTATGCCCAATAGAAGTCTTAATTATGTTTTCAACTATTGTATTCAGTCAGTCAGTTAAGGGTCATACGTGATACACGCGTTGGACGATCATGTCTCAAAAGAGACATGACTGACTGGACTGAAGATTATCCCGCAGTAGGTTGCCATTGCTTTCTGTGGTAGACAGGTTGCCATCCAAGGCTATAGAACCCAATCTGTCCTATTATTTAACCCATAACTGCAGGGAAGAGACGGATTAATACATTCACTAATGGTATCTGTGCATAAGTGAATGCAAAGGAATTTAACTGGAATTCGAACTCGGCTCCCCGATTTGTTGTTTCTAGTCGATATCCATTGCATCACAATGCACATCCTTCTCCAGAAGTGAGCCCTTTTTTTGTGGCTTTTTCGGCTCTGAAGCATGTTGTCTCGAAATACATCAGTTTGTTAAAGGCAGCTATTTATTGATCAGGTTTTTTAGCTATATAGTTCCACCGAGCACACGACGGTCTTTAGGGGCTTCAACCTAATGCATTTGGGAAAACCGTGTTTTTTCCAAAGGGTTTTAAGGGACTTAAATTAAGACCTTGCTGCTCCTAAACTTTCGTGGCCCTGGTTAAAGGTTCAGCAAAAATTATACGATCAGTCAGTTAAATGCCATGCGTTAAACACGCTTGGGCGATCATGTCTCGAAAGAGACATGACTGACTGGGCAGAAGATTATCCCGCAGTAGGCAGCCATTGTTTTCTGCTGTAGACTAGTTGCCGGCCAGGGGCTATAGAACCCAATCTGTCCTGTCATTTAACTCATAACTGGAAGGAAGAGATGGATTAATACCTTTCCCAAGGGTATTTGCGCGTAATTGAATGCAATGAATTCATTTGGAATTCGAACTCGGCTCCCCGATTTCTCGTTCCGAGCTGATATCCACTGCACCGCAACGCACATACATTATACGAATTATACAAAACCAAAATAAAAAATAATGTATATATATTAAAGAAGACAAAATACAACACTTAGAACTTCGTTAGTAGAACGATATTACGGGTTAGTGTGTAATACTATAATTCAACCCTCGAACTGGGACTCGTAATAGTCGTTACGGTAGCAGTGTTCGTAGACGAATCTCGGTTATGTTCAGGGTGTTCTCCTAAGGCTACTTCCTCAGGCTCTCTATGCTATCTGACTCTCACCTGTGATGCGAGATATGTGTAGTGGTTGGAAGAGTTCATTCCGTTGTGGGTGATGCTGCTATGACATAACCGCTCCTGACGACTGTAAGTGTGTGTGTTTATGGTATATATATATATATATATATATATATATATATATATTCGATTCATAGTTGGCGCCGTTTTACGATCTGATATCTCTCTGTTTTAATTTATGGTTTATATAAGTACGCGTTGACCGCGTTCACCAATAGACACGGTCCACGAGCGAACGAACGTGAAAATAAGCTGTCCTACCATTCTGAATATGAGATTTTGATCTCGAAATATTAATGAATAATAAATAAGTAATACACAACACCTTCTTTATTTTACTGAACACATTGTGATAGCCTTCACGACCTAACAATACACCTAGTATGTACTATGCTTCAAGCAAATTACGAAACTTTTCTTAATAAGATTTCTCGCATATTCAAGGCAGTAGATGAATATAAATAAATACACTGTTTGATCCATAAACAGTGGGGATAATCAAATATTGACGTTGCATTTAAATTTTTAGATTGTAACTATCAGGGAAACAAGTAATCGGAACGGAGCTTCACAGGCAGGACGTACGAGAAAAGAAACTATTCGAATAGAAGTGACAGTTACATTTCACTATTTAAAAAGTAAAAGGGTGGGACCTAGATGCCAATCTAGTAGTACGATTAATATTCATGTTGTCATGGTACCAGGAAAAACAAACCAGAACTGTTGACATGAGAAAAAAAAATTGTATAAAAGAAAGAAGCCACGTCACGTCAGAACTGATTGCATTGAATGACCTTTTAATTTTGTTAAAAACCAGTATATGGATGAATGACAGATTCATAAATGTGCAAGATGGATTCTGACTTGATAAACTTTTCATTTCGAAATTTCAGTCACCTGAGGAAGGCCGGAGCATACAACAACCGAAACGTTATGAATATTGTAACAAAGATGGATACAACAGTCCGAACAATTTAAATAGACAAATAGGATAATAGGGACAGGCTTATATTGTGGTTGTTATGTTCTCAGGATCTTTCATCTCTAAAGAACCCTTATCAAGAGGCAATTTAAGAAGCAATATAATTGTTACTACCAATTAGAACATTCACAAAAAAGTTTTAATTCATGAAGTAGTTGTTAAATAGAAAAATTAGGAATAGAACGTTTTGGAAGATACTAGAATGTTCGTTAACATTCAAGTAGGGTTGAAAGATTTCGAAAAATATGCAAATTAGATTTTAGCCCCTATAAAAATAGGTTCTGGGAAGAGAGTAGTTAGTTGCTAACAGGATTTGCTGACATTATCAACTCCCGCCCGATTCAGGATGTGTATATCCAGCCGAAAGGATCTCTAAGAAAAGTTGCTGACCAACTAAAACCTGATAAAGAACTTCATAAAACTAAATTGGTCAATAGAAATTTTGACTCTTTCATTCTTTAGATACATATTTGAGGATTCCAAAATATATAGCACTTAAACTACTTCGCTACCTTAACTGAGTAAAGATACTTGACACCTTACCTTCCCCTTCTCTCTTCGTAACACACGCCAGTATTAAACCCTATGTTTCTTGTTTTGAATGCAACAGAAATTGTATATTTGTAAATATTTTATTTTCTGTTTTTATTTGTTTTTTAATTTTTTGAAAATTAAATGTTTGACTGTGATATAGCTCTGAGTTTGGTCAATTATTTTTCTTCTTTTGCTACATCTTATAACACGTAACAATATAATAAACAAAAGAGTTCATACAACTCAGAAAAATGCAAAAAGCAACACAACGCTGTCACAGTATATATAGAACCCTAAAAATAAAAAAGCTTAACCACCAAAATTAAATGGTAGATAGTAAAAAGAGTACCATTAGAAAGCAATAATACCAAAAGTTCTAAGACTCCTAGAAGTTAGCAATAATCAGCTTCAAAACCCAAATCAAAATACTAAACAAAGCAAAGTAAAGAATGACCCTACGTTGAAAACAGAACGACAGATATCCCAGATCGTAATCCAGAAAAAGGATCACGTTCAGCATTTGACATACAAGCAGTTGTCCCAACGCTACAACAAGCTACCTCACATGTATGGTCTACCAAAGGTTCACAATGACGGTATTCCGCTCAGGCTGATTTTTAGCAGCCAAGGTTCTGTGTGCCACTCTCTAAGTTGCTTCCGTGTGGATATAATTGACCCACTGATAGGAAAGTCACCATCATATGTCCGAAACGCTGCTCATTTCGTGGAGCTTATCAGAGATGCTCTCCCATCCAATGCATCCAGATGGTGAGCCTGGATGTGGTGAGTCTGTTCACCAAGGTACCCACGGTGGGGGCACTATTGGTAGTCAGAGACAGACGGGCCTCGGACACATCCCCAGGATAGAATACCAATATACCATTTGATAATCTGATGAATATACTGACTTTCTGCACACAAACAGCACTACTTCAGATTGGGATCAAACATATATCAACAGGATAAAGGCCAACCAATGGACTCACTTTTATCACTATCATTGGTTAACACATACCTAGAATAGGGAAAATTACTAAGCACCATATTCCTGCCGTAATTCTTTAAAACGTGTAAAATCGATATCTTAGAAAATAGAAGACTGCAAACCCATCATATCTAAATCTAAACTAATTTATAAATGGAACGTTGTCTGTGTGTGTGTGTGTGTGTGTGTGTGTGTGTGTGTGTGTGTCCCCGTTACCTATAGACTCCGAAACGGCTGTACCGATGTTCTTGAAAATTTACACAGTTATACTATAAGCGTCTGCGAGTGTTCTTATCTAGATTTTGTGTCGAGGCACCCCCGATAAATATCAAAAATCGATAATCGAAAAAATCGTGTTATAGAAAGAGTGGTTCGACTTTAATCAAATTTGATACACTCATAGACAAAGACATAAGAAACGATATTCAGAAGTTTCAAGGTTGCAGTTCTTACAATAGTGCAGAAAATCGATAATATATATATATATATATATATATATATATATATATATATATATATATATATTTTTTCGCTTATTTTTTTATTTATTTATTTTTATTTCTGTATATATATATCTGTATTTTTCGTTTTTTTTTTCCCCCCTTTTTGGAGTTCATGCTTCATTTGGGAGGAAAAAAAAAAAGTTTGAAATTTTTTATTTATTCTGTTATGCGAAGCTACACTGGCCAAGGTATCAGCAGCCATTAGTCCCCCCTCCACGCCATGTTTGTTCTTTGAATGAGAATTCACCAAGCAGGTTAACTTGATGTTGATTTTTGGGAAAAGCAAGAATTGAAGAATGAAACTTTAATTCAAATTTCCTGTGTTAAACTGTGAGGTATTTTTCGCTTATTTTTTTATTTATTTATTTATTTATTTTTATTTCTGTATATATATATATCTGAATTTTTCGTTTTTTTTTTTGTTTGTTTTTTTGTTTTTTCCCCCCTTTTTGGAGTTCATGCTTCAGTTGGGAGGAAAAAAAAAAGTTTGAAATTTTTTATTTATTCTGTTATGCGAAGCTACACTGGCCAAGGTATCAGCAGCCATTAGTCCCCGCTCCACGCCATGTTTGTTCTTTGAATGAGAATTCACCAAGCAGGTTAACTTGATGTTGATTTTTGGGAAAAGCAAGAATTGAAGAATGAAACTTTAATTCAAATTTCCTGTGTTAAACTGTGAGGTATTTTTC
>JBBBDQ010000720.1:5475000-5482500 GCA_037127315.1 Ascarosepion bandense | reverse complement strand
CCCAAGAGATTAAGGAAAGTTCTAGAGCAGTGGTCGCCAACCTCCGGCCCGCCGACCACATCCGGCCCTCAAGTGAATCTTGTCCAGCCCGCGGGCCACATCCAGTCCTCGAGTGAATCATGCCCGGCCCGCTACCTTTCTCTGGACACAATATAAATATAGGTAAATCAAACCAAAATGACAGTTCTTAATCTGAATATATTGCGTCGAAATTAAAACTATTATTTCTTTTTACCTGAAGAATGTGTTTTACTTTTATTTTTTATTTGTAGGGATCGCCAAAATTAGCTTACGGCCTCACTTTCACTTTTTCTGTGAAATTGCTTTCTTGAGCGGGTACTTTTAAATGAATATAAAATAATGTTTTCAACCGATTTTAATAATTTTGTTTTCAACACTGATTTATGAAACATTTATTTTTACGAAGTAATATTTTTTAAAAATTCTCGTCAGATATTTTCTTTTATTTATGCTTGAGAAATCTGTTTTTTATTGGATTAAGAAAGGGGTTTATTCCTTGTTTTATTCCTACATTAAAATAAATAATTTTTGTATGTGTTATGTCTTGAAGGCTATCACATTGTGTTGAATGAAATAAAGGAAGGTCGGGAGGTGTTTGTATGACCTGTTTATTTATATTTATATTTCGAGATTAAAATCTCATCGTCAGAATGGCAGAGAGAACTTCAAATTGTCCGTGCTTTTAGTTGTCCATCTATGAATGGCTGGCTTTATACACTGCTGATGTACGTGTGTACGTGTATGTACGTGTGCGTGTGTAAGTGTGTAAGTGTGTATCTATGTGTGTTCTAGTTAGTTTTTTTATATGGTGTGTGTGTGTGTGTGTGTGTGTGTGTGTGTGTGTGTGTGTGTGTGTGTGTGTGTGTGTGTGTGTGTGTGTGTGTGTGAGTGATTGTGTAAGTGTGTGTATTCAAGATGGGTTTTTTTGTTGGTCTGATGGAATCAGTTCGTAGGATCTAGGAGTTGATGTGACTTTAACCGCGTCAAAGGATATCAGTTACATGGCTGTTGTCTTATCTGTTTGATTTATCTGGTGGTGTTTGCTCTTTGTGTGAGCTGTAATTGAATCTACTTTTATGTGTGTGTGTGTGTGTGTGTGTAAGTGTGTGTGTGTGTGTGTGTGTTCTGTCCTGGTGCGTGCTTTGTTATGGGCACCTCTGCTAATTCGGCCCGGGCGGGGGAGAAAGTGTGTTAACGTGGTTATTGTAACTATTTTTTTGTGTGTTAAGGCTATGTGTAGTATTGTAATCAGACCTACCTAACTTATTTATGTGTGTGTGCGTGTGTGTGCGTGCGTGCGTGCTTTAGCCTGGTTAACGGTTTGTTGTAAGGGAGGAAGAAGTGTGTGTGTGGTTATTGTTACTGATTGCGTGTGTGTGCGTGTGACCTTTGTTGTCGTGTTAAGTGCATCTTGTGTGCGTCTTGGTGTCGTGTATACTGTTACGTAATCTAGGTTTAATACTTGGAGATTATTAATTGCCGGATGCGTAGGTTACCTATGTTGCGTTCCTTAGCCCAGATATTAACGGTTATGGTTTTGTCCTTATTTTTGCATTTTTTAAAGTGTTTTTGGAATGACGACGCTTGCGTGTGTAGATGTTCTTTTATTCTAATGTGGAGATGTCTTGTAGTGCCGCCGACATAGAATGCATCACATTTGGCGCATTGTAAGCGGTATACGACATATACCTGGTGGCATATACCGGTACCTACAATAGGGAAGTTGGTTAGTGTGCATGTGGTGTTGTTGTTTGTTCTGTGGTTGGGGTTGAGGTGTCTTCGAAGAGTGGGGCCGTAGTGTGCCAGCTGTATGTCTAATCCCTCTCTGCGGATAGCTCGACGTATTTTAGATGTTATATAATATTTTTTGTTAAATGGGTTTCGCCCTCCTACATGACTCTACATAGCATTTTGGCCCTCACTCTCCAAAAGGTTTCCGACCCCTTTTCTAAAGCAAGGAAAGTAAAATCTTCCACGATTTTATTTTATTTGTCCATTGATAGTGTTCAAAACACATAGTGAAACACAAATCGAATTAATAGACGGAAAATTAAATCAATATGCTGGAATATATGAACCCTAACTGATGTGTCTATATAGAAACACATTGCTAGAAAATTGAGTTACAGTATTAATATTGTGGCATCCAGAGACTCGCTTGGATGTAACCGTAAGTTTTATGCTAATAGTTTTGCTTGGGCGATCATGTCTTGAAAGACACATGACTGAATGGACAAGATATTTTCCCACAATCGGTTATCATTACTTTCTGCGGATAACCTGTTTTGTTATTTGACCCATAGCTGAACGGATAAAACGGATTAATTCCTTTCCCAAGGGTATTTGTGCGTAAGTGAATGAAACGATTTCAACTGGAATTCGAACTCGGCTCTCCGATTTCTCGTTCTTAAATAAGATAAACTTGCACACTGGAAGTCTGCAGAGGATATAGCAGCTGCCAACAACACTATTTCGGCCTGATTACCACAAAAAGCTCAAAATGACCAGCAGTTGTTTTGATTGCAGCATCTTCTTCTTCTTCTTCTTCTTCTTCTTCTTCTCCTCCTCCTCCTCCTTCTTCTTCTTCTTCTTCTTCTGTTATGGGTTAAATAACAGGACAGATTGGGTTCTGTAGCCTTGGTACTCGACTTGTTAAATTATATGGCAAAGTAAATGAGACAACGTGTAAGAACATCACTGAACAGCTAATTGTTGCATTTATGAGGGCTTTTTTTGGGTGAAAAACTTATTGAATAAAATACCCACATGCTGCTTGTAATATCTGTCCAAAACCAAAACTGGCAAACCCAGACATTCTTTCTAGTTCTTTGATAGAAAAACCAGAAGATCATGCCAATTTTGTTTAACATTTTGTGGTTAAACAATAGTGATTGTGTATAAGAACTTGTTTTGGTGGCGTTGGACCATATTTCTTTAGATGCAACATGGCAGCTAGCTTTGAGATTTATCCGAAGCTTGTGAATTTTAAAATGGTAAATATTTTAACATTGATTATCTTTATAACACAATGGCCCTGCAACAGTTGCTTACTCGTGCAACCAGACTGGCAACTGGGTCTCACCCATTCACAGTTAGATCAACCAAATGCAGACGACAATTCTACTCCAGCAGATTCATTTCTCGCACTTCCCGCCTGTGGAACTATCTCCCATGTTCTTGCTTTCCTGACGGCTTCAACCTCCAAAAATTTAAATGCAATGTCAATACCCATCTCTTAACCACTTGACTCCAGTTCTTTCTACACCACCCTGTATATCTTTTCCTTTCTCTCCACCTTTGCAACTGTCATCACACCTGTATTCCCATCCTTAACTGGTTCGTCTTTCTTTTCACTCTCTTTAATCTTTTCTATCTAATCTTTTTACTCTTATGTAGCCCCCTAATGACACGATTAAAAATAAAAATTTCGCCATCTGGCAGAGAGGTAGATAACCCATTAATCGATTCATGTATTCAATAGTTCAATAGTTCAGTGACTAGATAGTTTAAAATTGAATATTGGCGTGAAGATATTTTGAGATGTTAGAGTTACTCAACTGTTTCAGTTAAATGGCAAGGCAAATGCAGCAATGTATCAGAACAATATTGAACAGGGAATTGATGCATTTCTGAGAGCATCTTTTCTCCCAAAGGCCATCTTTATTCATGATACAGATGTAGCAAAGATGAAAATAATGGCATACCTTGTTGAACAAAATGACATTGAAAGATTGAAACCTATGTTTATAGAAAGATATTTACTGATGTTAATGTATGTTTAAGTTCGCTTATGTCGAATAATTGGTATATATGTTTTTCTTAATCATTTCATCCCGAGCAAGGCATTCCACTGCCACAATAGCGCAGGGGGTTACATAGGGGAGAGAGTGGTGAGAAAGGATGGTTAGATATAGGAAATGTCAGAAGGAGGGTGATAGACGGATAAGGATACCGAGAATGAGGGTTGGTTAGATGGTGAGAGTGTTTGAGGGAATAGATGCAAGTTAGCGTTATAGGAGGTTTCTATTGACCTTACATTTAAACTTCTGGAGATTGTAGCTGTCGGGAAAGCAGACATGTGGAAGGGAATTCCACAGGCGGGAAGCGTGAGAAAAGAAGCTGTTGGAGTAGAAATTACGGTTACATATTATCTTTTTCACTGTAAAAGGGTGGGATCTAGTTGCTAATCTAGTATCTCGTGTAAATTCACACCAATGATCTAAGGTCATCGGAGCAGAAGCCGTGAAAGTATTTATAGAAGAGGCACAGGGAAGCCACGTCACTCCGATGAGAGAGTGGTTGCAGCCGGCCTGCCAAGTCAGTATCGATCACGTTACAGATAATCCTTTGTATTTTGTCAAGGAGCCCTAGGAGAGTAGCAGGGGCACCCGACCAGATGTGGCAGCAGTACTCAGTACACGGGCGGATGGTAGATTTATACACAATCTGTCTAGAACCTACTGTTGCGTTTCTGAGAGCATCTATGCCTAGAATAATCTTTATGCATAATATTCGCTTTTGGTTTACAGTTAAAAACGGTTAAGCAATTTATTGATGATAAAAGCCCGTATCTCAATCTAATTAAGAATCTTAGGATATCGATAATGACAGCATTATGATAATGACTGATTTACACGTAAAACTGCAAGAGTAATGAAACTAATGGTTTAGCAATGGAAGAAAGTAACATAAGTTTTTGAGTAATCAATTTTAGAGAAAGAATTAATTTACGGAAGGAGGCGCTGTGTTGTCACGTAGACTATGTTATATTTGTCATTCGTGTACATTTGTGGCTAGTCTATCTTCAACGTTTAACATGTGTAATAGTAAATTAACTGAGAATTATTTCGTTTAACCCTTGAACACGGTCGTGATCAATGAAACAAGAGCGTCGGTATCAGATACCCCACGACTGTGTTACAGGGTTAATAATGGCAGAATATTCATATCACGAGCGATTTTTACGTGCAGTTATGCGAAAGGTAATAGACGCGAGGCTGCACGGCTAAATCAGACTGTTTCCAGGCCAAAGGCAGCCTGTGCTGCATTTCATCGTCGCATTGCTAAATACAGGATCAGTTGAACCACAAACTAAGAATCAATAAAGACCGAGATCCGTTCGTATGCCTGACCATTAAGAACACATTCTACATTAAAGTAAATATGTTTATATGAACTTTGCCCATCTTTTGTACGCTAGATCCGCTCCAAAAGTTTGTATATATCCAGTATATATTTGTGTGCGTGTGTGTTTGTGTGTGAGAAGGAGAAAAGAGGATTTTTTTATCTTTATCAGTGTTACGAGTAACTGTTGCCGGTTAGCGAGCCATCGTCTACCGGTACGCGGAGATTTTCCAGAAAAGAAAGAAATAATAGTAATATTCTATGCCACGAGAGAATGCCAGGATATTTGACTCGTCTTCGTTTTTTTTTTTTTTTTTTTTTACATTTTCATTTTAGTTTTATATTATTATAGCTAAATTGTTCATTTACTCACTCGTTAAAAGTTATTGCGGTAAATATTCATTTTAGGTGCCGACGGCTTTTCCTCCTTCAAATTTATCCAAAGTAGCATTATTTTTGTGCAAATGTATATGCTGAACTCAAATCAACAATTAGTTATTGAAGAAATTTACCTTTTTTGCTTGAAATTCCATAAAAAACGAACTATATCTCGCACTTTTTCTCTCGTAACTCTCACGAAGTCATGTAATTAATTGCAGAATGACGTTCTCTACGTAGGCAGAAGTTTTTGTCGAATTTTGGCCTATTTTCTTTCTTTACTGAAACTTCCGGCGATGTACTTCCTGTGATGAGAGTAACAAGCGTAGAAATACAATAGCGCATTACTTTAATTTCCGGAAGTACATCGCCGGAAGTATCAGTAAGTGAAGAAAAATAGACAAAAAATCTGCCAAAATTCGTTCAAATGCGCAGTACGTCTTTCTGCAGTTAATTACATGACTTCGTGAGAGTTACGGGAGAGAAAAAGTGCGAGATATAGTTCGTTTTTTTTTTATGGACAAACAATAAGTTTCTTCAATAACTAACAGTTGGTTTGAGTTCAGCATATACATTTGCACAGATAATGCTATTTTGGATAAGGAAGGGGAAAAGCGTCGAGACTTACAACGAAAATTTACCGTTATTGCTATCCAACTAACGAATGCGATATAATAAACAGCGAAACCGTGAACTGAATACGCATCAGACTTTGTTCCATTCATATATCCACAAATCAAAACAAATTGTTGAAGGTGAAGGTTGTCGGGCCGGAAGTCTGCTTTGTTTGCGGTTAGTTATGACTGGCCGGATGTGTTAAACTGAAAGTGGAGTTTATTAAATTCAAATTGCTTACGAAGTATTAATATTACTTTTAAATATATTTTCTGGATTTTTAAAAATATATACCATCGAAACCAGTGGCGATAACTAATATAGCACAAATATGGTACCGGGTACCGGTCAATGGCACACTGGGAAGACTTGTCACATCAATGATGACTGCCCTTAAAATGGACAAGGTATCATGTCCTCATGTTTATTACAGATAGTCTCAAAATGTCCCTGAAATAGTACATATCTCAAAAAAAAAAAAAAAATCCGGGGTTCACAGACCGCTACAACTCTTACTTAGCTGAAATGGCTTGCTTTGCTTGCCGGTCCCTGGCACATTGAAAAAAACTACAGGACCTCCACTTCAGATAGTTTGAGAAGCACTGATCTATATGAAATTAGACATATGACTGTTCATAAGATTGGCTAGCAGCCACAGAAGGTTGTGCTGGAAAAACGAGACTAGCCGGCCATTATATATATAGTCATGCGCAGACAGATCTGTTTGCTGTATCACAGTTCATCGGTACGGTTAGACATCCGATTACTTTTTGCCAGGATTGAAACCCGGCCGAATTGATGTCAGTCGGCGATTCTACCTCTGAGCTATGGGCTCTCGGTAGAATAACGCACACTATTTTTTTTACCGTGTTATGTACAATGTACACACGCCATAAGCTGAAAGTGTTCTAATTCATTACTGAATGAACGATGAGTAGATGCTAAAATAACTACTGTTTTTTCAAAGCCTACCATTCTTCAAGGGTGCTCAATCAGGGTGTGAGAGCGTAAATAGTCATCTGCGGACAGATCTGTTTCGCTCTATCACAGCTCATCAGTACGGTTAGATATCCGATTGCTTGTAGCGAGGCTTGAAACCCGACCGAATTGACCTCAGTCGGTATATATATATATATATATATATATATATATATAATAACAAGACCGACTCTGTAAGTATCTAAATCCTAAAATTATACGAAAATAAACTTTGAGGACAACAAATAACAGACAGAATCTAACTCCGTTACTGTCCGTCGCTATAAGGCGTTGGACAAGAGGGGAAAAAAAAAGAAAACTGCGGAATACAGACAATACATACAATACCCCGCAGTAAAGAAAAAAAAAACCCAAACGGAACCC